>CAMOHE010029769.1:0-27866 GCA_946598075.1 Artocarpus hirsutus | reverse complement strand
TCAAGAGTCATGCCTCCAACGTACCGGCATGCATACCACTATTGAGATGTGGGTGTCACCCTTTGGCACATCAAAAGACACAAGTCAAGACAACGGGCCTACTATTCATCTCAGGATTAAGATGCAATACAAATGATTGTCTAAAGTGAATCGATTTGCCAAGACAGAATTATTAATCCAAATCAATTTACTTTATGTCCCGATCCAACACATCGTCACCTATGACAACGTGCCAATGTTTCTATTCACGGAGTCCACCTCCGATGGTCAAGACAAACCATCTCCCAATAGGGATGTAGACAACATAACAATCTTTACATGAATAAAGCGCACAATTTATTCCCTCGATTATGGATCTTATGATTTAGACCGTCACCTTAAGAATCGTGTCTTTTGCATAATCTGTCCATCATATGCCCAATTCTTAAAGGTTTAGATCGACAGTCTCAGACTATTGTTTGCTTATCATACATTCAACAAATATGAACGTAAAGAGGACAAGATTTGGTATATGAATAATAAATGAATTCTTTATTGATAAAAATGTCTTCAAAAACTCATTACATTTTTACTCCTTAGGGCATACATGTCTAACAAGTTCATGATCATGTTCATTGATGATATCTTGGTCTACTCTAAGACTTGGGAAGAGCATAAGCAGCATCTCAAGATCATACCTCAGACTCTATGGGAGCACCAGTTTTATGCTAAGAAAAAAAGTGCGAGTTTTGGTTAGCAAAAGTTAAGTTTCTAGGACATGTCATCTTCAAACAAGGTAATTTAATGGATCCTTCAAAGGTAGAGGCCATAGTGGAGTAGGAATGACCGAAGAATGTAGCAAAAGTCTGTAGTTTCATGGGTCTCACAGGATACTAAAGGAAATTTGTAAAGGACTTCTCGAAGATAGCTACACCGTTGACAAGACTGATTAGGAAAAATGTCAGGTTTGAGTGGAATGAAGAATGCCAATTCACCTTCCAAGAGTTAAAGAATTGATTGACTATAGCTCCGGTGTTGATTATCTCAAATAGTGAAAAGCCATATGAAGTTTATACAAATGCTTTAGGACGTGGACTTGGATGTGTGTTAATGCAACACGGACGCATGGTGGCATATAGATCGAGACAATTACGACCTCACGAGTGGAACTATCCTACTCACGACTTAGAGGTCGTAGCAGTGATTCATGCACTAAAGATCTAGAGATGTTATTTATATGAGGTGACATTTTAGTTTTTCTCCGACCACAAGAGTTTGAAGTATCTATTCACTTAGAGGGACTGAACTTGAGGCAACGAAGGTGGATGGAATACATAGAAGATTATCATTTCACATTGTAGTACCATCCTAGGAAAGCTAATGTAGTCGCTGATTGGCTCAGCAAGAAGTCTTTAAGGATTCTCACTTGCTTGGCTCTCAAGGATTGGAAAAGGGACGCAACAATGAGTGAGTATGGGCTACAGTATTATGAAGACTATAACCGAGTTTCGGTATGCCATATAGAGATGACCCCAACTCTCGTTCAGATGGTGAAATAGAATCAGTGGCGAGGTCAGTACCTTCAGGGGATTTGGACATGAATTAGAATGGAGAGCAATTTAAGGAATGGAAGATACATGTTGATGGATCGCTATACTTTAGGGAGCATTTGGCAGTCCCAACGATCGTAAAAGTGATAAAGGCTGTAATGGATGAAGCCCACAAATCTCAATTCACCATTCATCCGAGGAGCACAAAGATGTATCATGATCTAAAGAGGCAATATAGATGGAGAGGCATGAAGAAGGATGTTTGAGAATACGTGGCCAAGTGTGCAACTTATGTCCAAGTGAAAGCCAAGCACCAAAAGCAAGCAGGTCAGCCTCAATCGCTTCCTATCCCAAGGAGGAAATGGGAGCACATCACGATAGATTTGCTTACTGGTTTGCCGGAGGACATAGCAAAGGCATGATGCTAGTTGGGTCGTGGTCGACAGGTTGATGAAATCGGCATATTTCATTCATTTTAGGTCGACATGCTTGAGGAGAGTTATTGGGGAGCTATACCTATAGAATATAGTCAGGTTGCATGGAGTCCCTTTATCCATCACATCCAATAGAGACACCAGGTTCAACTCTAAATACTGGAGGAGCTTTCAGAAGGCCTTAGGAATGGACTTGAATTTCAGCACAGCGTTTCATCCTCAAACCAACGGGCAATCTAAGTGGGTCATTCAAATCATTGAGGACATGTTACATGTGTGTGTGTGTTAAACTTCGATGGGAACTATAAGAAGTTCTTGCATCTGGATGAGTTTACATACAACAACAACTATCAAGCGAGCATTGGCATGGCACCATTCGAAGTGCTATATGGACGACCGTATCGGTCACCAGTGTGTTGGGTAGAACTAGAAGACAGGATTATTCTCGGGCCAAATGAGATCCGTGACAGCAATGAAAAGGTCGCCATAATCCAAGAACGGTTAAAGGCAGCTCAGAGTAGACAGAAGAGCTATGAGGATAGAAGACACCGACCTTTGGAATTCAAGGTAGGAGATTTTGTGTCTTGAAAGTCTCACCACACAAGGGTATATCGTGATTCGGTGAAAGTGGTAAACTTGCATTGAGGTACGTTGGGCCGTTTGAGATTACTCAACGCGTTGGTATAGTCGCGTATCGCCTAGATCTTCCTCTTGAGCTCTCTCATGTTCATGACGTATTTCATGTGTTGATACTTCAAAAATGTTCGCTAGAGCAAAGCAAGATTATTTCGTTCCAAGATGTACAGATTCAGGAAAACACGACATATGACGAAGTGTTGGTCTAGATTATCGATCGAAAAGTGATCAACTTACATTGTCGCGACATACCGTTAGTGAAGGTCAAGTGGCAGCATCACAAGGTTGATGAAGCCACTTGGGAATTAGAATTGACTATGCGGGAGTTATATCTTCAATTATTTTGTTTTTGAATTGATTTGTAATTTCAAGAGCGAAATTTCTTTTAGGTTTGGAGAGCTGTAACGCCCCAAAATTAGTTAAGTGATGTTAGTGCATAAAATGGTAGATTAGTGTGCTATGATGTATTTTTAAACTTAATTTAATTATTTTGTGATATTTCTAAATTAATGTCATTTCTAATTATTTTAATCATTTTTATTACTTTTGAATATTTTTATTTTGTTATTTTGAATTATGGAACAAAACAAATTGCCAAATGACCAACAAGTCCTACTTTAGAAAACCATGTGTGGGACATGGTTTCCCCTTCTTGTTTTTGTTGTTCTTCCTTCTCTATTTATTTCTCTCACCCTCACTCTTTCCCTCTCACTCTTGTTCTCCCCCACTCTCTCTCCCTCTCTTCCTTTCACGCTTTCTCTCTCTGTGTCTCTTTCTATCTCCCTTTCTCACTCAATTTTTGATTCAAAAACCAAGTTCAAGTTTTGACTCCTAGTGGATTGGGAACTTAGGAACGCATTTGAGCAACTATAAATGCGAATCGAGGTTAGTTTACTTATTTTTCAAATTTTAAAGTTTATTTTCAAAATTTTCAATTTTTCCTTGCATTTTGAGATTCGAGTTTATTTAAGCTTAGAAAACCTTTCTATCTAAATTATCTATAATCTAGGTTTGAGTTGATAAGAAACGTATTGAATCAAGATATTCTATTTTTCTTCATTTTTCTCCATTTTTAGATTTATTCAAAAAATCTTTCTATAAATCTTGTTTCAATGTGTTAAAAAGTAACCTACAATGGTTTTCTAACAATTATTGTAATTATGTATGCCAGGGGATTGAGAAAATAGGTTGAAAATGAATATTTGAGCTTAGGGAAGCAAGACTCGAATTTTGGAAAATTCTAAAATTTTCTAGTTCGACAGGCCGAATTCATGAGTCCGATAGGCCAGACTCATACCTTCGATAGATCGAACTTGGAAACAATTTAGCAGGCTAGTCCTGATTTGTCGGTAGGCCGAACTGTGCAGTTTGGCAAGCCAGACTAGGGGAACCGACAGGCCAACCGGGATTCATAAAAATTTATCGTTTTTCATCCGTTTTCACTGTTTTGAACCCCAATTGAGATTTTAATCTTGTAGTATGATTTTATAAATCCAAATGGCACACTAGGACACCATGAGATAGCTTAGCAACATAGGAAACCTTAAGCTAGATACTGATAAACTTAGTTTTATTTAAGGTTGTTTGTGGTTCCGTAGACTTAACATATAGTGGATCGGGACTGCGATGTTGAGTCATGATATCGAATATTGAGATAGGACTTCTATCGCTTATTTGGTAACCCAGGACTTCTATCGCTTATTTGGTAACCCAGTTTTAAAAAGATTTTGGCATCAAAGAATGATTTCTTTCAAAGTGTTTTCAATGAAGGTTTTAAAGAAGATTTTATAAGTTATTTTCATAACTATTGAGTAATGATATGATGTACATAATAAACCACATAATGAATGTAAATGAGTACACTTGGTAAATGGGTTTTAAATAATAATGCAAATGAACATAAGGACATGTTGCCATATTTAGAGATCGGGTCGTGTAACGTGTGACCTTAGAGGCAGGTCCCGAAACCCAGCTAGGCCACTTCGGTGGTGATTATCATGGTTTACCCAAGAAAGATAAAAAGGTACTTTCTAGACGAACTGATTTTTGATAAGATTAATTTAAATGAATGTATTTATTTAATTCTGTTTTCTAATTGTTTTTCTTAAATGATGAGTTTTTATATTTAAATTATTTATCTGTTTTTAAGCATAGTCCTACTGAGCCTGTCGCTCACTTTCTACGTGTTTTCAAACCCTTCCCCACTAGGTGGAATATAGCTTAGGATTAATGGAGAGTCCACCAACTGGACTCACGAGCAGTAGAAGACCCTGAGTAGGTTTTTTGTATAACTTAAACAAGGCATGAATTACTTTAACTTCTCTTTTTATTTTGGACTGTGGTTGTAATTTATTTATTGTCGATACCATGCGTGCACACAAATTGTAGGCCTGGTGAGACCCAATGCGTGTTTCCCTTACTCTTTGTCATTTTATTTCATATCACTTTATCTTAGTTGTTTTGTTATTATAAATATTTGTTTAAAAAGTTTAAAATTGCCACATTTTTCATTATAAATTAAATTCTTAAACTTGTATCTTAATTAAAATTTAACTTAATTAACCCACTACATCATCTTCCGTACTCCGGCGCATGACAACTTCTCATTTCTACTTTGACATTTTATTACTTAGGGGTTACGAAAAAATTCTCACTAAGGGAGGTTTTCCTAAATTGAATGTTTCAGTGATCATTTATTCTATTTTTATGAAAAATGAATGTTTTGCCCTTGATGGGAATTAGAAACTTTCGAAACCTATTTTAAATCAAAACTTACATTTCCTTGCAACTCTAAGATTGTAAAAAAAAAAAAATTGGTTTTCTTTTTGCAAAAAATCTATTTTAGCAAAACTTTATGGTTTTGACCCTAATATAAATACGATGACAATTTTGCCATTAATATCCTTTTCTTAGAAAATTCCAAATTCTTTTTGGGCTTTCAAACATAGATTACTTTCTAAGCATAACTGTATAGAAAACCATCTTTACTTAGTAAAAATTCCCATTCCTTAAGGTTTTGAGGTTTTGGCCCGAAACATAAAAACATGACATTTTGGCCCCCATGACCAAAAAAAAAACTATCTTATATCAAAACATTTTGTTTTTTACAAGGATTAAAACTTATAAACGTTCGTGGGTCAAAATCCTTTTATTTTAGAACATTTTCCTCGTTTCAAAATTTTATAATTAAAATCTCATAAAATTCATAACTTATAAAACATGCTGAACTTTTGCAAATTGTTTGCAATACTTGATTGTTTTAGTGAGTTCTACAACTTTTTTCAAAATCATTCATCTTAACTATGTTTTTTAAAAGGCAGAACCAAAATCAGCATGTTTTGGCTTGCTCTAATCGAAATTTGAGCTGGATTTCTTCACAAAAGTTGTCCAACTCAATGATTCCAATAAATTATATGTTGAACTCAGAGAGTGATGTGGTCTCTAAACATTCAATTTTTTAAAAACTAGTTAAACTTAGAATTTTTTGACAAAGTTTAACAAACTTTCTCATTTGTACTAAAAACCTTCATTTTCAATCCTTCAATCTCATTGTCATCAACATAATACCCATACTAAAAATGCCATAACATTTTCTTTTCATGCTATAGGCCAAATCATTTTATCAAACACTTAGTTTGCTTAAACTTAGTGTTTATGACAAAGTTTGTCACTCTTTGTCTTTTTAATCTTGAACCCTAATTTTTTAATTATCCATCATCATCACCATCCATAAAACACTTAATCATTATGCTATAGTGTCCTTAGTACATGTCATAGTCTATAAACATTATTGCAAGCACTTGATGTGCACATTAAAGCATAAGATTTCCAAACTAGGGATTTAGAATTTACCAAGGTTTTCTCAAGCTTTTTAATCCTCCACGAGAATGCTTGATCTTAACTAAACTTCCTTGACATAACCATAGCAAAAACCCCATCAAACGCTATTTAAAACTTCAAGAGAAAACAATAAAAACCCAAAGAGAAAAGTTTAGGTTTTACCTCAAAAATTTCTCAATCTTGCTCTTGGACCCTTGAACTTGCTTCTAAGCTTAATTAGAGGTTATTTTAAGAAATAGTGAGAGAAACATGGGGAACTATAGCCAGTTTTCCTAGAGAGGAAAGGAGTGTGTTTTCATGATTCATACACAAAAAAATGATGGAGACTTTGGATTATCCGTATCACTTAAGGACTTGATTGCAATTTTGCTTAACTTAGGGCTTATTTGCAATTAAAGATACTTGCCCCACTATACAACAAAAATGGATCTAGTTTGGAAGATGTGGCAAAATTTCTTACCTCATGATGTTACTTTGGTGGTCCTTAACTTTTCACGCAATGTAAATTTACACTGCGGTATTTTTCCTATACTGTCGATGTACTTTCTATACTTCCAGTATTCTTTTCTATACTGATTTTCATAGTCTACAAGCTTCCACATCATCGATACAGTTCCACATCATCCACACAGTATGATTCTTACACTGCTTAACTTTACACATTCTAATTTTTATGCTGCATTACTTTATGCAGTATAATTTTCATACTTCTAAACTTTATCAGTATAACTTCTATACAGCTTACTTTATCAATATAATCCTTATATTGCATAATTTTCACATATTCCTATACAATATGTTCTTTATACTGCATAATCTCATACAGTATTATTTATATTTCATATTTTCTCATAATCCATTCTGTGCCTAAGACTATGGCATGATATTAAAAATTGTTAATTCCAAATTCTCTTATTAAACTTGTCATTAAAATTCAGGTTTAAATATTAATCTTCATGACTTTAGAACCGCTCTTAAAATACTTAATAAATTTTCGAGCATAAATTTTAACTCACAAAATTTGTACTTAAATTACTTACAATAATCTTAAATTATTTCACATATAATATGCTTGAAATTTCTTGGGTATTACAAAGCCTAATAGAAAGAATGATCAAGATGACACCTTTACTTGATAATACATTGGGAATTCTCATTGGAATTTTCTATAGCAACAAATATTTAGGAAATCTCTCTCTCAAATTCCATTGTTGTTGGCAGCTGAATGAGACTTTAATTGTAGTGAAATTTTATTGTGCAAAGAGCCCAATAGATTGCATGACTCTACTACCCTAGGTTTAGCCATGAAAAATCCACATGGTATCAAGATCAAAAAGTTAAAGATATGGTGTGATCTGTGACTAAGATGGAAGAGATATAAAAAAAAGGAATCTAAATAGAAAAACCAAATAAATACAAAACATCAAAGAAATATAGAATTCAAGAAGAATAAGAAAACATAGAAAAGTAGAAGCTCAATTTAGATGAATTCTTATAATCTCTTTATTTAATTACAATCACTAAACTACATTAGGACATAAAAATAGCGAAAAGATATACTCAATTAAATTCTAAAAATTCCTAACAGAAACATAATTTAAATCCAAAATCAAAAACTAAAATTAATAATATGTTCTTTGGTTTAGAAGGACACAATTTATTTGTCATTTCTTAAACATACATATTAGCCAATATTTTTCAATTAAATAAAATAAATTTTAGTCAAAACATTTTCTTATTTTTTCTAGTTACAATATTTTTGTACGTGGAGCAATGTGGCGTATAAGAAAAAGTAATAAGCAAACAAAACTAATCTATATGTTTATTTTTGTTCAAAAGGCACAATTTATTTGTTACTTCTTTCACATGCAAATCAACTAACATTTTTTCCATTGAATAAAAATAAATTTTAGTCACAATATTTTCTTATAACTTTTTATTGACAATATTTTTCTATATGACACTTAATTGATAATTCTATGATTGATATATATTAAATAACAAATTTTTGAGGTAACTAAACTTTTATTCATAATGATTTTAGTCATGAGAAAAGAATGTTAGGCACTTCAAAAAGATTTGTGTTCAAAAACTTTATGGCAAAAAGTTTTAGTCATGGCATAAATTTAAGGCAAAATGTAAATTTCTTATAAGGTGATGACTAATAGTACATTTAGTTACATAAAATATTGTAACTAATGGCTTTATAAGAAATTGTTTTGACAAAGAGTTCATTTTTATGTCATGACAACTCTATTAGAAAGTTTACTATGTTTTTTTGTTAAAGTTTTGATAAAGACAACACCAAGATAATAGAGAACAAAATAACTTTAATATTTAGTTTTACAAGTGTTTTATATTAAAATGTTGTCCTCCCTACTATTTTTACCACAATGCTTCATGTATAATCAATAGAGGACAAATACAATACATATATGCCTGCATAAGATAAAGGGTTTAGTCCCTAATGGATGTGGGATAACTAAAGAGCCAAAAAACCAATAAATCTCTACCTTAGCGAGTTAGCTATTGTAATGTCTGAGAAAATTCATTTAATTGAATATCGAATTTACTTAGATTTAAATATTAAATTTTCTTTAATGAATCGTACTTTGTAAAATTATGATAAAATGAAATGTTTACAAATAATATTGATATAAATTAGATCTGTAAAATTCTATGTAGCTAAGAGTATTTTTTTTTTTAAATGCAAATTTTGTAGATGTGATTATTAAAAAATTTTGCAAAATACTCTCAAAATGAAATTTATATCACAATAAATATAAATTTTATGATATGAATTAGTAAGAGAGAGGAATGTTAATTAAAGTGAATAATCTTGCCATAGTCTGAGCAAAAAATGGTCTTTTGCCAATCAGAAAACTAGTAAAAAGATCTCCATGTTTGTAGTTCATCGGTTGATAAACATAGCATAAAGACACACTTTGGGTAGAAAAGTATTTAGTATAGTAAAAAGGTACTGATTAAGTACAAATACAGATATAAGGAGTAATGTGATGGAAAATAGTTAGTATAGAAAAAAGTAGGTCAGTATAATTTTAGACTGTTAAAGATTATGTCTATACAAAGTTCTACACTAACAGTATAAGAAAGATACAGTGTAGTATACATTTATATTATATTAAAAGATTTTGGGACTCACTTACTTTAACCTAAGAGTTTGAAATTTTGCCATTCTAGGGAGACACACAATAGCTATGGGTAGAGGAGACAAAAAAAAAATTAATTCACTTTTGCCCTTGAAGTTGTGAAAATTGCCACCAAAAAAAAAAAAAAAACCTAAAGGAAGCTTTTTAAATAAAAAAAGGTGGCCAAAAAATTAAAAAAAAAAATCTTTTTCTCTTGGCTTACCTGAAGCTCTAAACCCATTGGCACATTGTCAAAGGTGAGGATGTGTTAGATCGGGACATAAAATGAATTGGTTTGGATTAATAATTCTGTTTCGACAAATCGATTCACTTTAGACAATCATTTGTATTTTATCTTAATCCTGAGATGAATAATGGGCCGTTGTCTTGACTTATGTCTTTTGATATACCAAAGGGTGACATCCACATTTTAATAGTGATACGCATGCTGGTACATTGGAGGCATAACTCTTGATAGTGTAGACCTGTTATTTATAGATATGGAATCTATAGCTCCTCTTTAGGACTAGTGATAACCTCTTATATGCGTTATCCTGTAATTGAAAAACTGAAGTGCTCAACCGTTTAGAAACATAAGTGTAACCAAATGGTATACTGTCTTTGGACGGTAAGTTTTCTGATGGTGAGATAATAGAACATAAGATAAAAATAATCAGAAAGATATGACAAAACTTGTCCTTAAGCCGATTATCAATAATCCTATGGGGATACAATACACTATGATATGTCATGGAGACTTAGCTATTCGGGCTTCGTAATTCTATATAGTTCGAGAATGCAGCTCTAAGCTTTTAGTGCAATAGCGTTGAAGTAGATAATTATGAAATGTATATCTGAGATATAGGGTTTCATAATTATTGGGAGCTTGAACTATTTATGTCCATTTGGTCCCCTTTGCTAGCTCATAAAAATCATGTAATGATACAGTATGCTTTTCTAATAATTGGTAAATTATGTCAGATTTATCAAATTGACTAAAATTCGATAAAATCAGATAATTCATGTTTGTTTATCGGTTGAATTAATTTTGTTATAAAATTAATTCAACATAAACTTGTTGAATTATCAGGATCAGATAATTTATGTCGGTTTATTGGTTGGATTAATTTTGAATTAATTCAAGATAAACTTGTTGAATTATCAAGAATATTTATTTTCCTAGAGATTATCTAGATATGACTGTTTTAATCAGATAACTTCTCTATTGGGTTATTTGAATTAAAACTAAGACTCTATCCTAAGAATCTCGAGTGGAAAATAAAGATTCGCAGGGATCTTTTATCGGAGGTTTGGCAAGCCGATCTACCAATTCAACCTGCTGACCAGGCGATAAAAGGATTAAGCATTTTCAGACAAATTTTATCAAATATTGATCCTGATTTGATTCTAATATGAATTTTTGAGGCCTTATCTGATAAGGGCTGAGTCTTGGGCCCAACCTCTATAAAAAGAGGAGTAAGTCTCTTTATTATTTAGATCAATTGAGAGATTAAGAGTGAAACTCTACTGCTGAGATTCTGAAACTCCTTGAGAGCTATTGTTTACAAATCACGAACTGTAGCTTTGGGTTCTCTCAATTAGTTGGAAGGAGAATTAACTGGTGGAAAAACTGAACGACGTGAGCCCACACTCACTCCAATCATGGATAAAGAATAGCAAAGAATGCCAGTTGGTTGAGGTCCTTTTAAAATATTACTTATCTTCACTAATTGCTAGAGCTTTTCGGTACATACAAGATTAGTAAGATCGGGTTAATTTATGCATATAGTATGTCATACTTATGTTTTGAAAAATAATCTGATACAAAAAATTTTAAAATTTTGCTGTATGCTATTTTTTCAACGACGGAGTCTTATTGTATTGATAAAGCTTCACATGAATCACAACAAGAAGAAGAGAATCAACAGATTTTTGGCTTTTGGACCAACTGAACGTGCGGTAGGTGAGGAGTAAGCTATACGGATGGGAGGCATTGGCAGTGATGAAGACGCGCAAAGGAGAGGCTAGGGAAGAAGAATTGGCTCGACATGGTGGCTTGGTGTAAGCACGGCTTCAAACACACTAAAGAGGTGTAGCGGATCGCTTAGCGGCTTAGTTCGCACGGCGTAACTCTTTCCAAAAAGTTCTTACTCAAATGTTTAGGAAATTAATTCTTTGGCCCAAACATTGACTTTCTTTGTGGTTTTTATTCCCTTTTCAACCTCAATTCCATAATTCCTTGTAAATATACCAAGACAAATTAATTATTTAACAAAAATTAATTATATATCTTACAAAAACAATTCTAAAAATTACAAAAATAAGCTTAAATATAAAAACGTAATAAAAATACATAATTATACATATTTTATGAAAAACACACTAAAATATTAAAAACATGCAAAAGCACTTAATTTAGAGGATTTTAATAACAAATCAAATGCAAAATAAATGATTTTAAACCTTATAAAATATGCATTTTTACGTGTTATCAATATGGCTACTCGAGATTGTCATTATTGAGTTGGAAATCAAAGAAGTATTCATGTTGCTGGTAACTATCATAATGGCTGCTTTCCGTAGGGTGCATGAAAGGCACATACACTTCTTCATTATCATTCATTGTGTTGTTACATCACCTATTTCGTGTTCTTTCTTGTTGGCTCATGCGCTGATGGAGTGGAGTGGTTTGAAAAATATGTATTGTTAATGTTGGAGGATTATCAATATTTACTGTTAATGTTGGAGGATTATCAATATTTACTGCTACAAATAGAAGATTAGACAACTCTAATTTAACGATGTTTAAAAAAAGGTCTAATGTGTTAAAGAAAATGCGGCACAAAAATTTCTGAGTCTCAAAAATCCATATGAAAACATTAGACACTGGTTTCCTATCTAGGAAACTATCATCTTCTCAATTAATGTTCCTAATTCCCAAGTTAATATCTTTCTATGTCTTATATGTGCCCCTAAGTTTTTTTCCATCTCTTATCCAATGAATCTGTTTCGTCTATGGTTTTGATACGAGGATAAAGCGTTTCATCGTAGTTCTTTTTTCTTTTTTTTTTTTGCTTTTGTTTATTTTTCTTGTCCTTCATTATTTTTTTAATAGCTTTTAGTCATCTATTTTTGCCTCTTCTCGCTTTTGTTGCTTCTTCTTTTGTTGTTTCCCCTTTTTCCTATCGAGTATTTTACTTGCAGTCCTCTAAAAGAATATTTATCCTGTGTTACCTTCAGAAATATATTCAGAAATATATTTTTGTGAGCTAATAAGATCTTTTTACCCAAATATTTCCCCTATAAGTATCTTTTCACTTCTTATATATACCATGTGTAGTTTTCTATCTATTACCTACTTAAATATATTTATTTTGATACTTTTATATAGGTTGTTTTTTTTTTTTTTTTTTTACTGTTCTTGCTTGCGTAGTTTTACTTTTCTTTCCTTTCCTTTTTTTCCTTTTTTACTTTTTGCTTAAAATTGTGCTTTTTTCCTTGTACAATACTGTCTCTTTCATTTAAAATGTGCATCATAAAAAGAAAATTATGCATCATAAAAAAAATTTATGCTTTTGATTTAATTCATTTTTATTACGCAATGATATTTTTGAAATTTGTTCTCATTTAGTATCCTTAAAATATTATTTCATCAAACTAACCTCTAAGTTTAGCTCCCGTTTATTTATATATATATATATATGTGTGTGTGTGTGTGTGTGTGTGTGTGTGTGTATTTTGCATCTTTGTCTTGCTTTTATTGTGCTGTTCCTTTGTTTTTTGTTTTTTCTTTTGCTTTTCTTGCTTTATTTTTCATATAAACCTTTTCCATATTCTATTTTTAAACCTATATTATCAAACTACTTATATGTTTTTAATTTCTTCCTATCACATAAGAATTTAAATTAAAATTGAAATACAAATAGATCCTAAAATGTTGGGAATTATGATTTTACTAAAATTAATTCTATTATATCTAATTAAACATATTATTGTGATTGCCTCTTACTATGTTGATGGTCTATTTTTCTATCCTATTCGTGCTCTCTCTCGAGTTACACCAAAATTACCTAAGTATAAAAAAATACCATATATCTATGTGAATTAATTATGCCTAAATTCATTACTCTTTGTGGTAATTCTTGTTGTGACCACACAAACCATGAAAGTATATCTCCATCTCATATGCAACTTGTGGTATCCTACACATGTTCCTAAATTATAAATCTCCTCTTGGCTTCATTATGAATTGTTTATAGGATGTTTGACATGTTGGTTAGAACTGTTTTTATTGTAACATGTGAGAACTTTAGATTGTAGCAATTTTTTTATTGTTATTGTATCATGTGAGAGCTATAAACTATTTATAACTGAGAAAGTTGTATAGACCACTTTATGCCAAATACCTTATTGATTATCTAACTAGTGGCCATCTAATTAAATGCATAAAACTTAGTGTAAATACTCAACCTAATATGAGGTTCACAATAATACAATTTAACTAAACAAAATATTCATAATTTAATTTCCATCACAATCCTAAAAAAATTAAATTAAAACATAATAGTAGAAACAAAAATAATAAACAACACAAATATTAACATTAAACTAAACATTAAAATAATATAAAAAGAGCTTAAAAATTAACCCGAAACTTTTACATCTCTCGCATGTCCACCACTTCATATACAACACTTTCACATAGTATTTTACAAAATAAAACACTCAAAATTTATTTTTCAATATTACAAACTATTTTACGAAATACTATTTTATTATTTTTTTAAACTAAGATTAAAAATAAAAATAAAATACATATTTATATGTACAAGGTTCCAGCTCACGGCTGGAACCAAACAAAAAATAATAATAAAATGAAAGCTCCACGCGAGAAATGAGCGGAGAGCTCATTACATAGGGCAAAATGATTGCCTCAAAGTCAAACAAAATAGGTGAATGATTTGGATTTTCTTTAAAATTTTTTTCTCTCCTTTTCCACCGAATTCAGAAAATTGGAGCTAGCAATCGAGTGTCTCTCAAAAGGAAGCCGGACAAGAACAACAAGATATGAACCGTTCAGATCACTAATTTGATGAATCGTACGGCTAAAAGCGAGCAATATGGACCGTCAATCTGCTTGTCTTATGCCCATCCGACAAGTGATGGCAAAGGAGAAGCTAATGATCCGCTGATGACTGGGCAGTGATTGTGCGCCGGCTGGGTTGTGAGCGGGCGTCGACTCCGAATAACAATCTGCCACGTGGTGTTGACTTGGCCGCTGTCGTGGCAGAGAAAGAATATTTTGGCTAAGTATGTTTTGGCTCCAGATTTTAGATTTCTTTACATTTTTATTCCATTTTCGCCCTTGCAATAAAATTCGTTGCAATCAAGCCAAAAAAAGTAATTAATTTACAAAATAAAAATTATTTAAATATTTTATATACTTATTGAACATAAAACTAAATTAAAACTAAAAACACACTTCAAAATAAAAATCAAATAAAATACTTAATAAAGCTTAAGTATTTAAACACAAAACATTTATTCAACAAACAAAACCCCCAAGAAAAATTAATTAAATAATAAAAGAACAAAATTCACACAAAAATACACTAAAAATGATATAAAAATACTGTTTTAAATAATAACTGACACTAACACAGAAAATGATAAAAACATACAAAAATTCTTAATTTGAGGATAAAATTGACAAATACACATTTAAAACTTATGAAATTTGACCTCATTAAACATGCATTTTTACGTGTTATTACAAAACTTTTGAAAAAATAATAAAATAATGTAAACTCAATTTTTAAAGAAATTTTAGATCTCTTATAAAAATTGTAACATACTAAATTTCTACGAAAAGCATGTTGTAACTAGTTATAATATAAAATGGAAACTTCTTCTTTTTTTTTTTTTTTGGCTCCGATGTAAAATGAAAACTCTTATTAATGGATGGATATGGCAGGTCATCCCATTAACCAATCCATCATGTATGAGCTCTGTTGTGCAATATCTAATAGAGTAACCGCGGTTTTCTGCTTAGAGATCCGTGAAGCCCTTTGTGTATGATTCCAAAGCTGCATATTGCACGACCTGTCGTTTTTTCTATTTACCAGTTATAGAGCCATGTGCAATACACGTGGAAGTAATTTTGTAGTTAAATATGCAAGTTAAAGATATGATTACTTTGTTATTATTTAAATTTTTATAAGCATCATTGTCTTATAATGTCTTATATTAAAAAAAATTAAGTATAGACACATTTAGAAAAATGTTTTAATAAAAATAAACAGGAAAATTTAGTAGTACGTGAGTTCTCAATAAAAAAAAAAACAAAAAAATTAAGGTAGATGCATATGAAAGAAATTATTTTAATAGGAACAAAGCAAGAAAAAATTTTTTGCAGAAGTACATTATAAAAAGATTAAGTTGGAAAAAAAACATTTGACAAACCATGATTTTAGGAAGGGAAATGAAGAAGAAAAAAAAAGTAAAAAAAAAAAAGATAGAAAAATAAAAGAGAAATCAATAAGACAAGCCCAAAAAGAGCGTTAAAAACACAAAAAGACAAAATAAGTAAACTAAATTTTTGAATAGTTTTTTAGGGATCACCTACTTGCACATATGAGTATTACTTGTAATAATCTCATGTTTATTATACATGTTTTAGGTATCTAACATGTTTATTAATTTTTAATTGGGTATTTTAGAGTTATTTTAAAAATAATTTTGTTACTTTTGTAAAAAAAAATAAGGAGTTCTAGTTGTAGTTTGAATAGAATATGAAGGATATAGTAAAATAATATTCGAAATAATTGTAAGAAAAAATACAAGATTTTAGATTGAAAAATGCAAAAAGAAAAGCTAGTAAAAATTAAAGTTGAAGTAAATATAAAAAATAAAAAGAAAGCCACTAAAAACAAAATAACTTCACTAAATTTTTAAACAGAACACTCCTGCTTATTATGTAGCATATGAATTAATCCCACCAAATTTTTGGGCATTGTATATCTATATGTTAGACATCTCCCATAAAAATTTTGGATTCATATAAGCTATTTTTGATTTGTTAGAGAATTTGTAATAAATGTTGTTCTTACGGTTCTTAAACTATCTTTAAATATGATGAGTTGTTTGATGATGTTATGGAATGTTTTAACGCTACAAAATTTGTGAATACTCATTTATATGTCTGGTTTATGTTTGCAAATTTTTAGCCATATGGATATGTTAGAATTAGGGAATCAAATCGTAGAATAAATACTACTAATAGTTTTGGTAAATTTTATTGCTACGTTTTTGTAAAAGTTGGTAAAGTTGAGAAACACTTAGAATGATCTAAACGTGATGAAAATTTTTCTGGTACTATGTTTAGATGTTAAGAATGCTATACTAAAATTTTAGATCAATTTGAATTTTGTATGATTTTATAAAATTCATTGATTTTTGACTGCGCGTAGGTTGTTCACAATGGCAAATTGTTGTTGTGACTTCTAAAGTAGAAGAAAAACATTTATACTTACTCAAACTTGATGAAATTAATTTTGGTAGTAGGTCTATATGTCTATTATGTCTTATAAAAATTTCAAAGTCATTCGAATTTTGCTGATTTTTCTAAAATTCATTGATTTTCACTGCCTAAACCAAAATTCCAACAACAGAGTCATGATTTGTAGAACATGAAATAATGACTTAAAGTTATCCAATTGTAATGAAATTAAATATGATGATTTTTATAGATGTTTAGAATATGTGGTAAAAATTTTAAGTTATTTTAAATTTTTTATGATTTTTAAAAATTCATAGAATTCTGGCTATCTAGGTTACTCATCCAGAAACTAAGTTGTACATGTATCATGTAATTAAGGCGCTACACACCCAATGATGATGATGATGATGATGTTTGTCCTATAAGGTGGACTTGTCACATTTGGTTTGGGATTAGTTACCCCTCTTCTTTCTTGACGGCACGCCCTAATGTTATAAATGGTGGAACGTAGGGCCCTAAAGAATAAAATGAATATTTTTATTATGGAAAAAGGAAAAGGAAAGATATATTCTTTCAAAAGTGTGCTATATGCACTATGATGACTATTTTAAGGATGAAATGATTCATGCTATGGTTAAAGTTGTTGTAATGTTTTATGAGATTACATAATGTACTTACTAAGCTTAACACTTGCATTGTAGATAAGGGTAAGGCTATAGCTATGGATGGAGGATGGAAGGACAGATGCATGTGCAAGAATGGTGGTGTTGGATCATGGAGTTATGACATGAAATAAAATTTTAATATTGCTATGTTTAAATTTAATTCCGCACGTTATGAGACATTTTTATAGACTTTGGTTTGTAATAATTTATGAGTTGTAAGTTGCTTTCATATTTCATATTTATTATATTAAACTAACGATTTTTGTAGGTAGTCGATTAGCCGAATAACTTGAGTATTCCATCAGGCTAACCAAGGAAGAAAACCATTTAAGATAAGTAAGTATTGATTTTATTGAAATATACGATCCTAAAAAGTGCTAGCAATATACATTCAGAAATAATTCAATTATTTAAAAATAAATTAAAATTTTAATCCAAATGTTCACAAGGTAATAAAAAAAAATTTACACCAAAAATCCTAGGTTAAAATTAGATAATACTTACAAGTTTATGTTTTCCTATCAAATAATTAAGAGATAACGAGGTAAGTTAACGGTTCCTATGACGTCCGTAAGGGGGCGTTATAGATATGGTATCAGAGTGGTTTCTATCTCCAACACACACCACCACACATCTATCCTAAATCCTCCAAGTAAGTAAATTTAAAATATTGATGTCAATGAACATGAAATGTATTTGTGTTTGTACATTTATGTACTAGTAATATGCTAATTCCATTCTAAGTTGGGACTATGTCCTTAATTCCTTAATCTAGGGTGTACCAGTAAGAAGCAAATTTGAATGGCCAAGGTAGAAGAGGTAGACCTCACTGACAAGATGCGGCCAAAGCTGACGTTCTGAACAACACCAACGTGATGGCAATAATTATAGATCTTCAAAAACGGCTTGAGAATCAATAGAAGGAGATAGAAGAACTTAAAAGTAATGGTCAAGGAGGGGAAGAAAAAAATCAAAATGCACCAACTACCCTTCAACAATAAGAAAAACTAGGCGGCAGAAAAACCAATGGCTCAAGAGCCTCTACTGGTTAGATAGAGGCATGTAACCTATAGATTTTGAAGGTACCAACGATCCATTGGTTGCTCAAGGTTGGTTAAAGACAACAAAGGCTACTCTCAAACTGATGGAATTCACCGATAATGAGAAAGTCCTATGTGCTTCATATTGTCTTACTATGGAAGCTCATATCTGGGGGGAAAGAATTAAGCAGAGCCAAAATGTCAGTGAGATGACCTGGGATGATTTTGTTAATTTTTTAATAAGGAATTCTTTTACATGAATAGTACTCGCAAGCATTATGACGAGCTTAAAAATTTACAACAAGGTGATATGTCTGTAATTAAAGTAGTGGAAAAATTTAATCAACTTGCCTGCTTATGCCCCGTGATGGTTCAAGACGATGAAGAGAGGGTAAGAAGATTAATTAAATTCTTTTGACCTGAAATTGCCATGGTTATCGATGGAGCCCAATGACCCTGTACTCAGAAGGATTTGGTTAGTGTGGCACTTCGGATGGAGCAATATTTACCAAAAGATAGAAAGAACCAATCATCACACGGACAGTTTGGTAACCATTCAAATAATCACCATCGACCATAGGGAAACAACAACGACCACAACAATAGGAACTAGAACATCAATAAAATAAAGGGTAATTTTCAAAATCAGAAGGGCCAAAATAATAAAAAGAAAGGCAATAAGCAACACCAACAGTAGAACCATAATAACAGGTAGATCCAACCATGCGCCAAATGTGGGAAGATGCATCTAGGATAATGTCATCTAGGCACCAACAAGTCCTTCACTTGCGGTCGTGAGGGCCATATCTCCAGTAACTGTCCTAACAACACCGTCCTTAAAACCAACAAAAAGCACCTCTTACTTAACTCCATAGTATGCGAGCAACCCTTGAAGGACCTTCTATCCACCAAGGAAGATTGGAAGCCCCAACTACCAATACTTGAATCTACACCATGATCAAGGAAGAAGCTGTAGCAAAAACCTTAAATGTTATCATAGGTCAAATCCCTATGCAAACTAAAAATGCTCATGCACTTTTTGATACGGGTGCTACCCATTCTTTTGTATCTAAATCTTTTGCTAAAAATCTAGAAACAAATGGGGAATGTATAGGGCATAGGTTTATTATTTCACTGCTCTTGGGGGAAGTGATATCAGCCTCTCAGTCCTTGCGTGTCATTCCATTAAGAATTTCCAATAGAGAACTTTATAGTGACCTTATTATACTCGACATACATGACTATGATGTGATTGACTATGATGTGATTCTCAGGATGGACTTCTTGGGGAAATACAATGCCTCAATCAAGTGTCAACAATGGAGGGTGATCTTTGATCCAGAAGGTGAAGAGCAGTTCATGTTCGTGGGTAAACTAAGGAAGAAGCCAAGAATGTTTCTATTAGCTATAAAGGCAAAGAAGTTACTAGCTAATGGATGCACGGGTTATCTAGCCAACATTGTGGATAAGAGCCAGAAAGAAAAAGTAGATGTTAAGGATATTTCATGGTCAAGGAATTTTCAGAAGTATTTCTTGAAGATCTACCAGGCTTACCTCCAAAAAGAGAGATTGAATTTGAAATTGAGCTTGCACTAGGCACAAATCCTATTTCCAAGGCACCATATAAAATGGCCCTAGCGGGGTTGAAGGAACTACACATTCAACTAAAAAAGCTTCTCGAAAAAGGTTTCATATGGCCTAGTTATTCTCCATAGGGAGCTCCAGTACTATTCGTGAAGAAAAAGGATAGCTCTATGCGACTTTGCATTGATTATCGGGAGCTAAACAAAGTTACAACAAAGAACAAGTATCCATTGCCAATGATCGATGATTTATTTAAGCAGTTAAAAGGTGCATTAGTGTTTTTGAAGATCAATTTACGGTCAGAATACCATCAACTAAGAACAAAGGAGGGAGACATTGCAAAGACAGCTTTTAGATCGAGGTACAGTCATTATGAATTTGTGGTTATGCCTTTTGGCCTAATAAATGCTCCTACAACATTCATGAACTTAATGAATTAGGTGTTCAAGGATTGCCTTGATAAATTTGTTATAGTGTTTATCGATGACATCCTTGTGTGTTCGAAGAGTCAAGAAGAGCATGAGGAACACTTAAGAATTGTGCTTGAAAACTTAAAAAGGCATCAGTTTATGCCAAATTTTCTAAGTGTGAATTTTGGCTTGACTGTGCATCTTTTCTGGGTCATGTTGTCTCTAAGGAAGGAATTATAATGGATCCGACTAAAATTGAGGTTGTTCTCAATTGGAAGCAGCTCAAGAATGCAAGTGAGATAAGAAGCTTCTTACGTTTGGCTGGGTATTACATGAAGTTTGTGAAAAGTTTCTCTAAGATAGCGTTGCCGCTCACTAACCTGACTGGCAAAGGGAAGAAATTTGAATGGACAGACAATTGTGAGAAAAGTTTCTAAGAATTGAAGAAAAGGTTAACCTCGGCTCTAATCCAAAAGGAGAAGAAGGATCTGTCATATACAACGACACCTCAAAAATAGGTCTCGGTACAGTATTAACGCAGAACGGTAGAATGATTGCATATGCTTTTAGGCAACTAAAGGACTATGAGAAGTACTATCCTACCAACGATCTAGAATTAGCGGCAGTAGTTTTTGCGTTAAATTTGGAGACACTACTTATATAGAGTTCAATGTAAATCTACACCGACCATCAGAGTTTGAAGTACTTCTTCACTCAAAAGGAATTGAATATGAGGCAACGGAGGTGGTTAGAATTAGTTAAAGACTATGATTATGAAATCCGCTATCACCCAAGGAAGGCAAATCGAGTGGTGGATGCTCTAAGTAGGAAGTCTTCTATAACCTTTATGTCAATACAGGAAATGTCTGAACCCTTAAGGAAAGAAATTCTAGACTTTGGTCTTGATTTAATTGTAGGACAACTATCTGCACTAACTCTTACACCAACTTTACACGATGAGATTTGAACAAATAAGGAAGAGATGCAAGCCTATTAAGGATCAAATAGGAAATAAAGGAAGGAAAATGTGAAGGGTTTTTAGTAGTAGAAGACGAAACATTATTTTTCAAAGATAGTTTGTGTGTTCCCAAAGTCAATAATTTGAATGAAAGGATCCTATCTGAAATCCGCAATGCTCCTTACTCAATCCATCCAGATGCAATAAAGACATATAAGGACTTGAAAGACGGCTTTTGGTGGTTTGGCATGAAACGTAATGTGGCTACGTATGTAAAGCAATATTTGACTTGTTAGCAAGTCAAGGTTGAACACCAAAGATCGAGAGGTCTTGCAACCATTTAGATACCTGAATGGAAATGGGAAGAGATCGCAATGGATTTCATCATAGGCCTACCAAGAACTACAAATGGATAGGACTCTATGTGGGTAGTAGTCGATCAGTTAACTAAGACAACACACTTTATTCCCATTAGAATCATCTACTCGATGGAACAGATTGTAGACCTTTATGTTAAGAAAATTGTGAGGCCCATGGTATTCCAAAGTCCATCATCTCTGACCGTAATAGTAGATTCACTTCTTATTTTTGGAAAAGTGTACAAAGTGCATTGGGTACGAAGTTACACTTCAGCACAGTTTTTCACTCCCAGACTAATGGCCAAACAAAGAAAACAAATTTGATCCTAGAGGACATGCTTCGTGCTTGTACTCTTGATTACAAGACAAGCAAGTGTATAATGCTACCGTTGGCAAAGTTTCCATACAACAATAGCTATCATGCAACTATTAGCATGGCACCTTACGAGGCGCTGTATGAAAGGAAATGTAGATTGCTTATTAGTTGGCATGAAGTTGGGAAAAAGAAGATGATGGAAGAGGAAATTAAAGAGAAAATAGATTTTGTGAATGAAACAACTGAAGCATTGAAAATGATTTGCAAAATGATTAAACTGCTCAGAGTCACCTAAATAGCTATGCTAACAAAAAGAGAAGGCCTTTGGAGTTTGCGGTCAGAGATTTTGTATTCATAAGAGTGGCATCGATGAAAGGAGTCATTCGATTTGGGAAGAAAGGCAAACTTAGCCCAAGGTTTGTAGGACCTTATGAAGTGGTGAAGTAGATTGGTAATGTAGCCTATGAATTAAATTTACCGATAGATATGTCAACTATCCATAATGTCTTCCATGTCTCAATGCTGAAGAAGAACATCCTGAATCCAACGCATGTAATCAAGCCTCAAGCCATCAAAATAAGAGAAGATCTTAGCTATGAGGAGAAACCATTGGAGATTCCAGACCAAAGAGTAGGAATAAAGAAATTATATTAGTCAAGGTACTTTGCCATAACCGCAATGTAAAAGAGGCTACATGGGAACGAGAAAAAGAAATGAGAATTAAGTACCTCAATTGTTCTAAGTTTCAAGGACGAAACTTTTATAAGAAATGGAGGGTTGTAACAACTGTTATTTTCTTTAACTGGTATTATGTAATGTTTGACGAATTTATGCGTCACATAAATGAAATTGTGACTTAGAAGCACATTTTTGTGTGAAAATTATAGTGCAAAATTTATGATTATGGAATTAATTACAAGCTAATGACTTTATTTGCAATGGATGGACTAAGGAAATTCCAACAACATTAAGTGCCTAATGAATGATTCTTGAGATTCCTTGTTTTAAGAATATTCTATTTTGATCATTTCCTTGGATTTTGATCTGTTCAAAAATGATGTTTTCAATTTTTAAATGTTTAGGAGATTTGTTTTTAATTTTAGGAATTATTTTGATTTTGGAAGTCTTTTTGTCGAATTTTGGAAAAATTTATAAATTTTTGGATTTTTAAAAAAAAGATCTAAGGAGCTCCTAAAACGACATGTCATTTTTGGGAGCTGGCCACCCAAAACAACATGCCATTTTCGGAGGCCGAAATGGAAAAAAAAAAAAAGAAAGAAAGAAAGAAAGAAAAACTCCAAACGACATGTCGTTTGGAGCTTCTTCTTCCCATGATTCGAGTTGCAGACAACAACTCATTTGATTCCAAATCAATTTTTAAACCATTTTCTTCAACTTTTAATGCCCATACTTCTCCATTATTTCTAGAATCTCCATACATTCATTATAAATTATAGGATATTTTACTAACTCAACGCTCCTCCATCACCTCCATTTATCCTCATTTCTTTTCTTTCCAGCTAAAGATTAGGCTAGACCATAACTCATGGTCCACAAAAGCATGTGAATAACTCTTTTTTCTTTCCCTCCCATGTTCTCCACTAACGCCTCCACTATTCTTCCTAACAAACACTTGAAAGCATGCTCCTCACTGAGTTCTTTGTTGCAACAAGGCCATGACCCCTTCTTACCCTAACACTCCTCTTTCTCTCGTTCTTTCTTGCCTTCTTCAAATAGTGAAACACACACACGAACACACTGGTAACATATTCGGCCAACTTATGCCACCGTCATATACGACTACCCGTGCCTTTAAACGCCACCCTCTACACTCTCAAACACTTCTTAAATAGAGGAGAAAGCATTTTTTTAAAAACTAGAAGCAAAACGAATGAGTTACGGTGTGTTTCATCAAAATCATCGTAGGGCAGGAATGGAGTTTTTAACCACGTTTTAAGGTTGGTTTTCTATCTATTTTTATACCAATTTTTTACTATGATATTATGGTATTTATGGCAATGATTTTATATGGTTTAGTGTTTGATTTGGTTTAAGAAACAAAATTCTTTTTTGAATAATTGTTTTTAATCCTATTTTTAGGCGAAAACCCATATTTTGGGATTTTTTTCGGGAAGAATTAACACTAGATTTTAAGAAAATTTCTTTTGGGCATTGTATATCTATATGTTAGGCATCTCCCATAAAAATTTCATATTCATATAAGCTATTTTTTATTTTTGGGAGAATTTGTAATAAATGTTGTTCTTATGGTTCTTAAACTATCTTCAAATATGATGAGTTGTTTAATGATGTTATGGAATGTGTTTAATGTTAAAAAATTTGTAAATACTCATTTATATGTCTAGTTTATGCTTGCAAATTTTTAGCCACATGCATACATTAGAA
The DNA here is from genome assembly GCA_946598075.1 of Artocarpus hirsutus. Taxonomy (NCBI): domain Eukaryota; kingdom Viridiplantae; phylum Streptophyta; class Magnoliopsida; order Rosales; family Moraceae; genus Artocarpus; species Artocarpus hirsutus. Next base: position 3,042 of record CAMOHE010029769.1, on the reverse strand, counting down.
TTAGAGAATCAAATCATAGAATAAATACTATTCACTATTTCGATAAATTTTATTGTAACGTTTTTGTAAAAGTTGGTATGGTTAAGAAATACTTAGAATGATCCAAACATGATGAAAATTTTTCTAGTACTATATTGGGATGTTAAGAATGCTAAGCTAAAATTCTAGATCAATTAGAATTTGGTATGATTTTATAAAATTCGTTGATTGTTGACTACCTGTAGGTTGTTCATAGTGGCAGATTGTTGTTGTGATACAATATTTATACTTGCTCAAACTTGATTAAATTAATTCTGGTCGTAGGTCTACTTCAACATCATCAACAAACGTAGAAGAAATGGACAAAATGTTATCCTTCCTAGGCAACGAATTTAGTTTATCCTGAACCAACAGATCTGATTTCTATGTCTATTATGTCTTGTAAAAATTTCAAAGCCATTGGAATTTTGGTGATTTTTCTAAAATTTGTCGATTGTCTCTTCCTGAACCAAAATTCTAACAACAGAATCATGAATTGTAGAACATGAAATAATAACTTAAAGTTATCCAATTGTGATGAAATTAAATCTATTGATTCTTATAGATGTTTAGAATATGTGGTAAAAATTTCAAGTCATTTCAAATTTTGTGTGATTTTTAAAAATTCATGGAATGTTGGCTGTCCAAGTTACTCAACCAGAAACTGAGTCGTATTTTGAAAAATATGAAATGGCAATTAGACTAATCCAAATGTCATGAAATTTATTCTAGTGATATATATACATGTTAAGAATGTTGCAAAAATTTCAAAGCTATTAAAATTTTCTATGATGTTATAAAATCGTAGAGTGTTGGCTGCCGGGTTGAGATTATGCACCTGTCTTAATTGCGATAATTGGATAAGTTAGTTTAATCAATCAAGTATGGAATTACTTGTTGTAATGATGTTGAATATAATATTTTGAGTATGTTCTTATACCAAGAATGTTTCTTTTATTACCATGTTGTAATATTAAAGACGTTCAAGGCACTTGAGTCATTAAAAGTAGAAAGGAAACCATCCACTTACAAGAGGTTAAGTAAAAATTTCTACAACTCAAGTAATACATTCTCACCTGCAATATGATTAAGAATTAAGAAAAGTTTTGACAAATGTTATGTTTTATTATGTTATTAATGTTTATGTATTTCTCCCTCAAAAGACTCCTTTTACCGTGGTTTTAAAGAATGCCTTTTTACATATACTTTCAACGTTATTTCATGATGCATATGACATTTTCAAAAACATATGTATGTATATGTATCACATAATTAAAGCATTGTACACCCAATGATGATGATGATGATGATGTTTGTCTCGCAAGGTGGACTTGTCGCCTTTGGTTTGGGATTAGCTACACCTTTCCTCTCGTAATAGCATGCCCTAATGATGTTAATAGTGCAACACAGGGCTCTAAAGAATAAAATAAATGTTTTTTATATAAAAAAAGGAAAAGAAAAGGCATGTTCTTACAAAGTGTGCTATATGCACTATGATGACTATTTCAAGGATGAAATGATTCATGCTATGGTTAAAGTTGTTGTAATGTTATAAGATTACATAATGTACTTACTAAGCTCAACGCTTACATAGGTTAATCATGTTACAAACAAGGGTAAGGCTATAGCTCTGGATAGAGGATGGACAGACAGATGCATGTGTAAGAATGGTGGTGTTGGATCACAGAGTTACGTCATGAAATAAAATTTTAATATTGTTATGTTTAAATTTATTTCCGCACGTTATGAGACATTTTTATGGACTTTGGTTTGTAATAATTTATGGGTTATAATTTGCTTTCATATTTCATATTTATTATGTTAAACTAACTATTTTTGCATGTAGTCGGTTAGCCGAATACCTTGGGTATTTTGCTGGGCTAACCGAGGAAGAAAACCATTTAAGATAAGTAAGTATTGATTTTATTGAAAGATGCGATCCTGATAAGTGCTAGCAATATACACTGAGAAAAAATTCAATTGTTTAGAAATAAATTAAAATTTTAATCCACACGTTCACATGGTAATAAAAAAAATTTGCACCAAAAATCCTAGGTTAATAATTAGATAATACTTACAAGTTTAGGTTCTCCCATAAAATAATTAAGAGATAATAATATAAGTTAACGATTACTGTGACGTCTATAAGGGGGTATTATAGGTTAACTGGTTTAGGGGGCGTTTAGTTTGCAGTAATCAATAGGAATCAAATTCCTAGGAAAATGATAGTAGGCAATATGATTCCTAGGAAACCAATACTCTCATGTTTAGTTGTACATATGAATCTTCTATTAGATTCCTAGGTATAATATATTACCCTGTTTAGTTGTACATAAGAATATTGTATAATTGACAAAAGTAGATTGTGGCATTAACATTAAATGTATCAATATAGTATGTTAGTAGTAATATTAAATAATAATAACAATATAAATATAAATAATGAAATAATATTATTTATAATTTAACATTAATATTACTATGAATATTATACCATTCATATTGATATATACTATTAAATTATCATTATGGTTAATGTTATTATTATCATTATTTTAAATAATTATTATTTTATATTAATATAATAATTATATTTATATTATAAAAATATTAATTTATAATAATTATAGGATTAATATTTAATGATATATTAATATTAAAGTTTCGTATATAATATATGATATATTGATATGAATATAAATAATAATAAAAATGTATTTTTTATAATACATTATTGTTTATACTAATATTAACATTAAACAAAAATATTATTACAAAAATATTATTCATATTTAATTATATTTTATATTTATTACTATTATTGTATTAATATAATTTCATATTGATAATATTAATATTATACTATTGATATTTATATTATGCTATTATATTTTTATTATTATTGTTAAATTATTATTTTATTATACTATTATATTTTCATTATTGTTAATGTTATTATTATTATTTTATATAAATATAATATTTATATTTATATTATATAATAATAGTACTAAATTATTTTTA
>CAMOHE010029767.1:7765-27999 GCA_946598075.1 Artocarpus hirsutus | reverse complement strand
ATGGAGATAATAATATTGATATTGAGAATAATAATTTTGGTACCAACTATGAAGAAATGAAAGGACTTGGGACTTGTAATTATAATCAGAATTATATGTATAAATATTGTTGCAAAGATAGCGAAAGGCTGGTAATGATGTTTAGCGACGAGAATCCAAATGCATGTTGTGTAATGTAATATAGAGAGAGTTAATTAATTGTATATTCAATTTTTTTTTTAATTAGAAGAGTTAAATTCATCAAACATCCCTAAGCTTTCTTCTTTAACTTAGCCCTTGAACTTTTTTTTTCTTGAATTTAGTCCCTCGATTACATTTTGTTCAATTTTGGATGAAAAAAGCTAGGTAATCTTGTAATTTCATCCTCAAATAATGTACACACGTAATTTGTCAAAAAAAGCACCAAAACTTCTGATTAAATCTTTTATGTGTTTAAACCTTAAAGGCTACAACAATCTCAGCATACAAAGAAAATAGGAAAGAAAAAGTTGTGAAAATGCCAAAGCTTAAATCTAATGAACCATGAGTAAGATCAATTCTGAAACAAACTCTTCGATAATTACCAAATCTTAATTAACAAGGCACAAATTCATCAAATCTTAAGCAGAGATTTTAAATTATTTTCAAATTACAAGATTGAGATTGGGGTTGAATCAATGAATTGAAGCCATATTTGAATCAAGAAGTCAAGGTCGGAGTCAGGATCAAAATTATGGTAAGTCTTTCTTAGTGGCTCAACCCCAACAATGATCCTAGCCTAGAAGGATGTCAGTCGAATGTCAAAGTGTAGTTTGCATTATATTAGGCCAAATGCCTAAAGTGGGTCCCACTTAGACATCTTATACTAGGAGTACCCTATGCTCCTAAATGTTTGTGCTTGAATAGAGATATGAATGAATATATTTAATATTCACCAAGTGTTAAACATATTTATTCTTCTCTCAACTAACTAAGATCCTTGTCGGGGTCAAGTCAATAATAAAAACTTACTATAATTTTGATTTTGATTCCGACCTTGATTCTGATCCTAATCATGTTTCATTTGTTCAATTACGGCCTCGGTTCGTTGATTCAACCCCCAATTCTAATCCTGTAATTTGAAAATGTCGAAATTACAGGTGCACACCAGCAATTAAGAATTGACGTTTGCCACATGATCACTTCATCAGCCCTTTCACACAAGAACATGATGTCGCGCGATCTTACCTCTTGGCTGGCTGATGACTTCTTAATACAACACAAACCACCACTTTGATGACTTAGTAGACGGCATCGCCTTGATTGCCATCAAGCTCATCTCGTTTATATTCTCACCAATGCTAAGCTTGCACATATTGATAACTTATTTAGCGTCGTTTCCTCTGTATTACTTTTTAATTAGTACATCATTTTTTTACATTTTTGCATTATTTCAATCTACATTTTTGCATTATTAAATCTGGACTTCGCTACATCTGTATCACCAACAAAAACAAATAAAAGCCTACTAATTTTACTTCAAAAATTCTTCCTATAAATACAAATTAAACAACATTACTACATTTATTAAGTTTTTTCCTTATTTTTTTTCTTTTCCCCTGAAAATCAACATTTTGTTACTAGCACTTACACAATGGTTACTGCCCATTGCTTAACATGTTACAAGGCCCTTTTTGTGCTTGTGCAGGCAGACATTTTTAAACAATAAACATTCCATCATTCACATGGTATTTGACAATGTAGCCCATTCAAAACTAAACAATTCGCATAAATTTCCCAATGCAGCTTTTTCTTACATAATTTCGACACAAGAATAAGAAGCATTGGCTATATATATGCATGAATATATGTTTATATATGACACAAACTGATCGGTTTAGAGGCAACAATACCGGCAAGTGCTATTTTAATTTATGATAGATATTTTCCTGTAATTGGTTACTTGCGCGTTTACGTTTCTGATCTTTCGAAGAGGAAAAATATATATATATATATATATAAAAGCCATTGGTCATTTGGTTTCTAATTCCTTATTTTCTTCTCTCTCTTGGGCTGAAAATATTGGAAGTCTTGTCATTTCTTTTATCTTTTTTCTAGAATGTTAAGGGCACATAATTAGGCACGAAGTCATATTAGATATGGGTTTGCAAATTTTTCATACTAGATTCAACTAAAAAATTGGTTAAATAACTTTAAGGTTTATATTGTAGCAGCTTTTTGCATTACAGTATAACTAAAAAATTGGTTAAATAACTTTAAGGTTTATATTGTAGCAGCTTTTTGCATTAGAGTATAGCATGTGAGACTTTATATATTGGTGCAATTCAGTTGTTCTCGAATTGGTTTGCCAAACATGCTATTAATAACAAGGTTCTCTTCAACACTTTCGCCACTCAGATTTTTCAAGTTTTATACTTTTATGGATTTGGCTGCCTTGATTGAACTTATAAGCTCAAACTCAAACAGCATAAAATTTTATATTTTTCGGTGTAAAGCAAAAGTATACTGAATGTAAACTCTCAAATGCTATAGTTTATAAGTTCAAATCAAGATTGTCAAAAACCTCAGAGCAAAATTTTTGCCAAACCTCAATTAAATCCAACATTGCTCAAATCCTGAAATCAATTCTCAAAACGTGAAAGTTCACGAACAAAAGTGCTACAAAACCTTAATTACAAGGAAAATTGCTAGTGTTTACCGTTTGATCAATGATTGAGCAAACGACAAACAGTTGCATAATCTTTTAGTTTGCACATACGTGCTCCTTTGTTATGCACTTTTTCTTGAGCGCGTTTTCCCCAATTGTCTTTGCAACTCACAGAATTAACTCTTGGATTTTGACATCTTTTGGTGGAAGTGCAAAGAACCCACAAATGTCCAATTAAGGAACATCTCCAAAGAGATTTGTGACATTCTTTTTATTTTATTTATGTTTTAAACTTTTTGTTAGGTCCAAAGACAAATAAATTGTGACACATAAGCTTAACGTCCAACACTAAAAAACTTCCCTCACCGCCCCACTCTTTAATTCGTTAAAATGGACTGCATTATGATTTCTCTGGTTGAGGACCTCGCAAGCAACAATCACTCATTAAACATGATCATGTACATGTGTCCCAATTAAAGGCCGACACTTGGCACAAACCCGGGTAAAGGCAGGTTTCATTGGGTGTTTTACTGTATAGCATCCTTATCGTGAGTATATATGTTTTACGTTTCTGAACGTTAATCTAATAAAAAAATTATATAAGATAAAAAGTTGTGTAAAAACTTTTAATTTGAATTTTATGTTTCTGAATAGTGATTTGATAAAAAATCATATCAACAAAAAACTGTACACACAACTATCAGAATTTGATACATATGTTATGATTTAAACGAGACCTTTATCTATTGATTATTTTTATTCATATCATATAATAAAATTCCCTAAAATAATTGATATTATGAGGAAGCTGCTTTCAAAGACTCCAACTTTAGACTTTATCTTTTATAAAGCAGTCTCTTGCCATAGCCATCCTCACCCTCTTTTTCTTTTTATTTTTTTGAGTGGACGGGCTTTTTTAGATCAGAGAGGTGAAAGCTGAGGTGAAAATAAAAGTGACGTGCCCAAACATAGTTTTAGTTTCGTGGGGAGCAAAGAAACCGACTTCGTAGTACGGGTGAATGTTCAGTCCAATCTCATCCATTTTGACTCGATCAAAAATCTTTTTGGGTGCAATGCACCGCCTAACTTGGCAGGCAAGTCTTTTTTAAGAACCGAAAATATATCTACTTTGACCATCTGTCTTTTTGTTATTAAGTTTACAATATATATATATATATATATATATATATTTATGATTTTAACTAAAACAGTTTCAAAATGTGCATCTTATCAAAGAGGTTCTCAACTTGTAAAGGCAATATTAGTCTAGTCAAAATCTTAATCCACATCTGTTAATTCTATGTTTTAGAACACGCACTAGGGATATCTACCTAAAAAAGCTCCGATGAGAAAGTGTTTCTTGCTTCTTTTTTTTTATTTAGGGTTGAAAAAATTCAACCTCCTTTTTTTTTTTTAATAAAATCGCGTGTAAATTTATCTTTATACTATACTTACAACCACAAAATATTAAAATGTTCCTTGTTAAGATAGAAATGATTAGCTTTTCTTCACTTGAGACAATTTATGTATCAGAGAAGCGAGAACTCAGAAACTGATTGTCAAAAAGCAAAGGGGTTTCAAGAGCCTCCATTTCTGAAATCAAATCTTGTACTTTTGCATCTATGAGACACAGTTTAGTGATTGTTCTTTCTTTCGAATTAGTTGATGCTATCACTTGATGGGATAATTATCTTATGCACAAATGAAAATCTAAATTGTCTCGCTTAAGAGGATTTGTACATTATATAGTAACCAAAAAAAAAAAAAAAAACACTGAATCTCTATAATTGTTTCATCGTGACATGACTTCAAGAGCCTCCCTAGTTTGTCCTAGTATGTTGAATACAGTCGCTGCAACGTGGGAAGGTGTAAGACCAGCTTCAGCCAATTGATCAGCAGGTGATCCATGGTCAATGTACCTATCAGGAAGAACTAGCGGTCTCCACTGCAAAATGTTTAATTTAGGCATCAAAGTTAGTTTTGAGTGGCTGAGTTTAGTGTTGAACACAATTTTCAAGATGTTAAGGAGGACTTTGTACCTTAATGTTGCCATCAAGAAGGCCATCAAGGGCTAGAAACTGAGCAACGTGGGATCCAAAACCTCCGATAGATCCTTCTTCAACTGTGATCAAGACCTCGTGATTTTTCGCAAGGCTGCGGATAAGGGCACGGTCCAAAGGCTTGCAAAAGCGTGCATCAGCGACTGTTAGCCGCAAACCGTGGGGTTCGACCAAATGCGCAGCGGCAAGGCAACTCTGAACTGCTGTTCCATAGCCCAAAAGTGCAACTCTCTCCCCTTCAACCAATATCCTGCCTTTCCCAACCTGCTTTGAAGTATCACAAAGCATATATAGATTAGTATACCCAATATTGAAAAAGATTACTTGTGAGACTACAACCTCTTTTGGTTTTGTTCTCAAAATTTTTGAAAATATTTTTCATACGTTTTTTTAGACAATTTTTAAAAACATTATCAGCACAATTCTTAAAAAATTCTCATTTTCTAAAACAAAAACATTTTCACCTATTTTAAAAACAATACCAAACGGCCCCTACATCTCTAGGAAAGCTACCTCGAGAGGAACGCCTTTGTTCCCCGGTGGCAGTGGAACGCCAACCCCATTTCCTCTAGGGTAGCGGAAACAACTCGGCCTGTCATTGATGGCGGCAGCAGTAGCGATCATGTGGAAGAGCTCTGCCTCGTCAGAAGGAGCCATCACCACCATGTTAGGAAGGCATGCCATAAACGTGACATCAAAAGAGCCGCAGTGTGTGGGACCATCTGCCCCAACTAGTCCAGCTCTGTCCATTGCAAATCTCACAGGCAACTTCTGCAAATCAACATCATGTACTACCTGTGGCACACACCCAAAAAAGGATCAGAACCCAAATACGAGTTAAACATAAACACTCATTCAGCAGATGAAAATCTTGTGATGAAGGAAATTGGAGAAGCTATATTGACTTGCCTGGTCATAGGCTCGCTGCATGAAAGATGAGTAAATTGCACAGAACGGTTTAAGTCCTTCGCAGGCCAGACCCGCAGCAAAAGTAACAGCATGTTGTTCAGCTATCCCGACATCAAAACACCTAGTTGGAAAACAGCGAAGAAAGAGATTCAAGCCTGTTCCGCCTCCCATTGCAGCATGGATCGCCACAATATCTTTGTCTGCTTCTGCTTCTGCAATCAAAGCCTCTGCGAAGTATGTTGTGTATGATTGTGTGATAGAACTGGATTTGAATTGCTTTCCGGTTGCAGGATCAAACTTGGTCACCCCTGCAAGGCACATACAAGTGTGTCATTTCCTAGTATAGTGGATCAAAAGTGACACGAAGCATTATGGAAATTTTTAATGGTGTTATATTATCAGTTTTGCTTCTCTTTTCTATAATTTTATTCGTGTATATACCATGGTACTTGTCAGCCGCTTTCTCTGCATATGGATATCCCCTTCCTTTCTCAGTGACACAATGGATCAGGACTGGTCCTGTTGTTTTGGTACTCTTAACTTCTTTAAGAATGGCGACAAGATCGTCCATGTTGTGACCGTCGACCGGACCGATATAGTAGAGTCCAAGCTCTTCAAACAGCGTTGATCCCGAGCCACTTATCATCCCACGGGCATATTCATCAACTTTCGCAGCCAATTCATGCACGGGACCACCAATCTGTTTCGTAACTCCCTGCAAGAAACTCATTTAACAAATCAGGATCAGATTTCAATCATTATTTTGGGATTGAAATGCTTTAATGTCCTTGATTGTGTTGCTTACTTACCTTGGCTACCTCTCTCAATTCTCTAAGTGGCCTGTTTGATTGCAACCGACTGAGAGCACTGCTCAAAGCTCCAACAGGTGGAATGGGCCCATCAAGGGTAGCAGTAGGCAAAGAAACTTGTTTATTATCATTGAGAATGATTATCATGTCAGAGTCAAGGTACCCAGCATTGTTCATGGCCTCATAAGCCTGCCCCGCTGTCATGGCACCGTCGCCTATTACGGCAACAACATGGTTCTTTCTTCCCTTTAGATCCCTCCCAACGGCCATTCCTATTTGCCCATCAATTGCAAAAAGGTGAACACCAAGATGAGAAATTTCACACACAAGATAACAAAATAAAAAGGTAATAGTATCATGGTATAAAATATAAGCCGGTAGGCCCCATTTCATAAAGAACTTCCACAACATAAGATAGCACATGAACAAGAACAAAATATTACAACAAACAAACAAGCGTGTAAATCATTAATTGAAGAGAAAACTGCCTTTCTTCGTTTTTAAGTAGATACTGTCCAGATTTTTTGGCATGCTCATGAAAATTTTAGAGTGGACTTGAAAGGTGAAATAATTATATTATTATTATTATTATTATTATTATTATCATTTTTAAAAAGTTTCCAATATTTAGAGCAGAATGGGGAATTTACCCAAGCCTGCTGAGATGGTGGTGGAACTATGACCAGCCCCAAAGCAGTCATATTCGCTCTCAGACCTCTTAGTGAATCCAGACAACCCATTTGTCTGCCTTATGGTGTGCATTTTATTTCTTCTCCCAGTCAGGATTTTGTGCGGATAAGACTGAAATCAATACAAAAAGTGTATCAAAATGAAATTCAGTTTCTGCTAGACTTCTAGTTTATGGAACCAATAAAGTCATGAGATTGAAACCTGATGTCCAACATCCCACAATATCCTGTCTTGGGGAGTGTTGAAGACATAATGAAGAGCAACAGTGAGCTCAACAACACCAAGGCTTGAACCAAGGTGACCCCCAGTTTTTGAAACGTTGAAGATGACATCGGACCGGAGTTCATCCGCTAGTTGTTTAAGCTCCTGAACCAAGTTTAAGAAGATTGCTTAAAATCTTATGCAAGCAATCTTAATATGCAAAGATATTAAGTACTTGAGTTCAGATATGAGTTTAAGTCCTTAATATATGAACCCAAGCACTCAAGTGTTGAGTTCATGTATGAGTTCTTCATCAAAAGTGATGATGATGATAAAAGTTCTTATATAAGTTGCTAGAGCTTATCTATGAGAAGATATAAAGCTTTATCCATATATTGAACAAGCACTAGAAAAATAGGCCTCACCTTGACCGAGAGATTTTTCATGTGAATTGGATAATTTATGGTGTCCAAGAGAGGAGTTGGTGGTCTTTGTGAACGAAACTCTCCCGTCTCTGAAAGTGATGCATGAACCCCACCTGGCCTTTTCCTGACCTATACGTACCAAATCCCAACAAAACAGCCATAGTTTTCAGCAACTTTCATATTTTCTTAAGCTCAAAAGAATAAAATAAATAAATAAATAAACAAAAGAAAATGACTTCCTACGAAAATTTCCAACAGCAGAAAAACAAAACCACAAGAGAACAGAACCCACCTTTTTTTTTTAATTTTTTGGTTCAATTGCAACTTACCCAGTTCAAAACACAATTCAAACAACAAAACTGAATAATGAACAAAACCCACTTTTTAACACAATTCTGCAACTTTCATATTTTCTTGAGACTCGAAGGAAACTAAAACAAAAAAAAAAAAAAAGGCAAAAGAAATGACGGAGAAATTCAAACGAAGAAAACAAAAGCATACGAGAAATGAACACACCTTTTTTTATTTTTATTTTTTATTTTTTCTTGTTGGTCCAATTGCAAACTCACCCAGCGAAAAACACAATTCAAACAACAAAACTCAATAATGAAAAAAAAAAAAAAACCCAAATTTGCAAACAAAATTCGGTAATATGGGTTTCCTTTTATATCAACAATGAGAGTCATTGTACACACATTTCACCGACCTGATTTGGCTTGCATTGAGACTGCACAAGCAGATCTGTTCCCGAAGAAAACTGAGAGGAGAGAAAGGCAGACTTTTGAGGATCCGAAGCCGGTGTGGTCGTTGCCCGGCTGATATGGGCAGGAAATGATAATGTACAAAGCGCCATTACAGCAGAAACGACAATAAACAGACAAAAAAAAGGCTTAACAAGTTTCAAAAACGTTAATTTGAGAAAAACCCAGATGAGAAAAACAGACTAGAGATTACAATGCATGCCAAGAGAGAGCTAGAGAGAGAGGAGAAGAATAAGAGTATGAATTCGGAATTCCCACTTAGCAAATGCTGGTGAAGTGGTGATGGTGGTGGTAGTGGGAGACCCAGTTGAATAAATAGATAGAGGAGAGAGAGTGAATGTGCGAGTTTGCGGTTCTGATAGCGAGTGTCACTGAAGAAAGGACAGGTTTTTTTTTAAAATGGCCAACCGAGAGAGAGAGAGGATTTTAACCGATATATATGTAAATATATCCATATAGAGTCTTACCTTGGAGTTGTATAGTCTCGACTCCGGAGGATTGGACATGGTGACCTCCACGTTCATTGGGCCACGTCACCAAAAAATCCCATATGGATAGATAGATAGATATGGTTTTTTTCTTTTCTTTTCTTTTTCTTTCTTTTCTTTTCTTTTTTGAGAGAGAGAAAAAAAAAAAAAAAAAGTTCGTTCCTTTTCATTGTTTTTAAGTTGGTTTTGATGTGGTCGGCGTAGTCGGTTCGAAACAGTGGTGGGGGTGGGGGGCACGTCAATGCGATTGGGGCAACCGCCTCCGACGGTGCAAGTGATTCTTTTTATGATTTAAGCACCGTATTAATTTTTTTTATTTTTTTTATTTTGCCTTTTTAGAAATTTATTTTAGATAATATTTATGTTAAAGTTGTAAAAAAGTTTCAACTATCCTCTAAAATTTTATTTGTTGAATTTTTAAGACGTTTAGAAACCTTGATTTAAACGGTTCCTTTGAACCATAAATAATACAACAATTTAAATTTATAAAAAAAAACACTACAATAGTCTTAGTTTAAACTAAAAGTTTAGGTTTAAACCAAAATTCTTAAACATTTTAATTTAAAAAAAAGGAAACAAACAACAACTCAATCACAATATCATGTAAATTTTAAAATTTAAAATTTGAATTAAACTCTATTAAAATAATAATAATGTGTTTTAGTTAAAAATTTTGGTTTAATTTACTCATCCGCTGGAAAAATTTCATAACCCCGCTGTTGGTTCAAAATTCAAATTTTGTAAAAGAAAATTTTATGACAAAATCAGTTTCAACTATGTCTTTATGGTTCTAATTAAGCTTATCGTTGTATTTTCTTATTCTACGGTAAAATTTAAAGCATTGCTAATCCCGCATGAGAGCAAGGATAGGCCCCACATAAATACGACCGTAAAAGAGACTGATATTTTAAAGATACGGGTGAGGAGGGAAAAATGTTGTCATTGATTAGTTTTTTTTTTATAGTAAAGTTTAATTATATAATTAAGTCTATTGCGATTTTCCTTTTTGTCATTTCCTTAGATGGTCTCTTTGTAACAAGAAATTTTGAGTGGAATGACAACGGTATAAGTCAAGTGGGATATGTGAGTAAAACCACTTACACAATATTGAAATTTATGGAGGCGTGAGCCTAGTTTTTTTGGCCTTTTCACTTCACATAATTTCTGAATTCATAGTGGCAATAGACATAGTTTAGTAGCAAGTTATCAATTTTACTCCTGAAATCACCATAAGATATAAAGTATGAATCTCCTCATCTTTTCTTTTTAACATTTATGTAAAATTTTACTTGTACCCTATTTTTGGTAGAAAGTTTATAATCATGCCTCCATTCAACAATTAAAACATATAATTATGTCCTTATATGATAAAAATACAATTAAAACATATAATTATAAGGATAATTATGTCCTTATATGATAAAAATACAATTAAAACATATAATTATGTCCTTATATGATAAAAAACAATTAAAACATATAATGATGTCCTTGTATGATAAAAATACAATTAAAACATATAATTATGTCCTTATATGATAAAAAAATTCTCTTTGACTTTTCTATAATACTTTTACTAAAAATATTTTTTTGGCTCAACCACTTTTAAATAAAAGTAAGGATAATCAATAGCGGAGCCAAGAATTTTGATTAGGGCTCACTATAATGCAAATTACAATGTGGGAAAGTGTTACAATCGAGGTTTTATAAGTCAAACTACCGTGGGAAAAAAAGAAAAAAAAAAAAAAAAAAAAGATGGTAGACCTGGAGACCTTTCATTAGATAATGGCCAAGACGTCCTATTACGACAGCCACGCACAACATACGTAACGGATACAAGCTAGCCTAGTATCTCCAACAATTGTCATTGTTGGTTAAGTTGGACTTTTGATCCTAATCTTTGACAGGCCCATTATGGGCCCATTTCCTCGGCAGTTTCTAATTCCTTGCTCAATTGTTGAAAGAAATATTTTTTTGCTTCCTACCCAGAGTTTCAAATGTTGTAGTTTAAAATTTTATGACTGTAAGTTTTAAGCTGGATAGTTTAAATGGTGACTTTGAATTACCGTTTGAAATGTAAAGGTTTAAAACAAAAATAAATATCACTTCAAGTTTAAAATAATAACTAGTGTTTGAAAAACTATAGTTTATGGAGAAAAAAAAAAACAAGAATGAGAATAGTTTTTATCGTAAAAAATGGTTCAAACTGTATTAACTTGTAGAGAAACAAAGTTTAGATTTTGAAGATTTTAACCGATTTAAAATCGCCTTTATGGTTTGAATTACCTTAAACAGTTTGAAGCCTATATAATCTATTCGAACCACAATCCAAAACTTTTCGTTATAATATTTTCTCTCATAAAAATTTAAATTTTTATTCAAAATTATAAACCAAATGCGCCACTACAATATTTTTCAGGTTAGAATAAATTCCTTTTTATTCAAAATTATAAACCAAATGCGCCACTACAGTATTTTTCAGGTTAGAATAAATTCCTTCTCATCGCTTCTTTCTTTCGTTTTTTCTCTACTGCATTATTCTGATAGAGAGAGCGGGACAGCTAGGTAGTGTATATACGAACTCACCAAGCCACAATTCATATCATTATGCTCGATAAAAGAAATGATTAAAGCTCCAACAACCTCAGTTTTGGGCTTGGCTTTTTCTGACATGAAAAGCAACCCAAGGCTTGAAAGATAGTGCATTAAGCTATTGTCATTGTTACATGCCATAACCTCTTTGTGGCCCAAATGGAAATAGTATTTAAATAGAGTTTCTTCAACTTTAAAGTGGTCAATTCACAACCATGCCTAAGTGAGAGACATGAAGAGGAAGAAAAAAGTCTTTTCTCTAGCGATGTTTAGTACTAAGGGGAGAAAAGGATAACAAAGATGATTTCCTTGTTTGCCTTTGTCTTGGTAAAGATACACGGAAAGAGAGAAAACGTGTTTTATTTACGCAATTATGGTTTATATTTTAGTTGGTTTATTTCTCCTTATCAACTACGGCTGCAAGAAGAACTTTGTAACACACATGAGACAACAAACTACACATTCTCACATGAAAGTTCTGTTTAACCCACATGATTGAACTTGAGTCTCTCACATGAAATGAGCCCCATCTGGTATGAATTAAGAGCATTCTTGTTCAACCCCATGAGGTTGAGCAATGGGGTTGAGTCCCGAGTCTCTTACATGCAGCTTGTAGCGATGTGAGAGACCCAAGACTCTACCCCCTCAAACAAATCCCATTTTTCTCTAATTAACCCCCCACCTTTTTTACCCCTACTCCCGCTTTCCACTCCTACCAAATAAGTAAAGCTCTAGAGAGTAAGCATCACCCAATAAACATTGTATGCACACAAATTCAGATAAATGAGTATTGCCCATAAAAATCTTCCATTTTTACCAGTTCATAAATCATTGAGAATCAGCACAAAACCAGTCAAAGTCCCATCCAATATGCCTAGAGAAAATGAAGCCACTAGAAATCAACAAAGACCCAGTTCTATTTAATACAAGATTGTCTACAAGACACAATCAAGTCACATTATTGATCCAATGGAAGCCAAAATAACAACTAAAAAAAAGGCTTGACAATATGCCTAGGGACCAAAACAATTGTTTTTTTTTTTTTTTTTGGTTATTTCATTTTTGCCTCTGTGAAAAGAACATGACGATTAACCCTTGGGTCAAATTTGCGGAACTCAAGCTTCTCCACCATCCTTGAAGGCTTCTTCTTGACATAAAAAAATCCAGTCCCAGCAGCTGACACAAGTCTGATAAATATCGTTGCCTTCTTCTTCTTGTCACCCATTTCCTTAACCTAAAACCCCCACAAAATAATAATAATAATAATAATAACAACAACAATAATAGTTCATGTCGTGTCATCATGTTGTGACCGAATTACCAGCCCCAATACTATTAGTAATTGGGGGCTAAACTATTATTCAAACAAGAAGCTTGAACATGCAAGACATAACAGTTGGTCCAATAGAACATTTCTGTGTGTTTTTCAAGCCAAGAAAGCAAATGGGTTTTGATCGCACTAAGAACTAATGCAAAAAATTGAGGATAAAAATAGAAAATTTCGCGAATACAATTTACAGATTTTCTGCTATTATTGTAAAATCATAAAAATAATAATTGATAGCTAAAAACTTTTGTTCAAACAACAAGCTTGAATAAGCATGAGACATGTAACTATTGGTCCAAAAGAACATTTCTTTGTGTTTTTAAAGCCAAAAAAGCAAATGAATTTCGCTCTTACTAAGAACTAATGCAAAAAATTGAGGGAAAAATTGGAATTTTTGCGGATACAATTGCAGATTGTCTATTGTCTACTTGGAATGATACATAGAAATCCCAAAACAAAAACCCAAATCCGAAAATATATAAGAGAGAGAGAAGTACCTGATCTTGGTCTGAAGAGTCTGAGAGAGAGAGCCAGATGGTAAGGGCTGCGAGACAGACGACGAGAGGAGAGGGAGGGGAGGCGAGGCGAGAAACCTCTTTAGGGGTTTAAGAAGCGATTCAGTGTGGTGGGGCATAGAGGAGGATGTGAAGACATCCAATTGATGCTCTGCATTTCACTCCCAATGCTTCAATATATATATTTTCTGGCTAGATAAGTGTATTTTTTGTAAAAATAATGGGGAAACGACGGAACTACTGAAAAACGACATAACCTATGGAAAACTAACATAAAAAGCCCCAAAACGATAATAACCTCAACCAAAACGAGATAATCAAAAGAATGCTACTAATTTTTAGTGTGAATTGAATTACACTATAATTAAAAAAAATTCTTACAATTTCTACCATAATAATTAAAATAAAATGTGATTGTATGGACAAAAATACTTAAATTACTGTCGGGTTTGTCTTCAATTTATCTATCTAACAGGTAAAATAAAATTTATCTTAAGAGAATAGGTAAATTAAACAATACACTAAATAAATTGATGTATCAATGTAGCATTTTTTCAAATAGTTTTTTTTTTTTGGGGTAAATTTCAATGCAAGCTCTGGCAAATCTCTAAAGTTCCCGACGAAACCATAAATATTTTGGGAAACGATTAAATCCCCTAAATGTCATCACGTCCATGATATCAACGAACAATGTTAATACAAAATCCAGCACCACATAAAACGACATAAAAACGACAAGCTTTGAAAACACGACAACAACAGGGAAGACGCATATAATTTCCAACAAACAAATACATTAAAACGACAATGATCTCATTGAACGTTATCATCAACTAAAAAGGCGCTATTAATATTGAAAAGGTGACGGAAAAACTCATAAATGAACTTAAATCTTCAAAAAAGAAACTCATAAATGACCAAAAGGGAGAGAAAAAAAAAAAGGGACCTTAGATCAGCAAAGGCAAACCTCATAATCCAACAACGACATGCAAACGACATGATCCTATAAAATATCAAGGTTAAAAAAAACTTAAACCGTTAAGTTAAAGCGCAGAGATAATTGAAGCCGAGGATGGCGCAAAAAACGACATGAACTGGATAAACGACGACATTAAAAAACCACAACCAAAATCCAAAAGAACCTACAAACGACATTAAATTACAAAACGACATCAATTGGACAACAATAAGCGAGCATTAAACATGTCGTTTTCTGTATTACACTATAACCACGGCGCAGGCTAGCATGAGTAACCAGTCCTCCTTCTCTTTTGCCCTAATCTTCTTTCTCGGAGAGCTGAGAAAATCCATTCGAACTCATACACCAAACGTGCTACGAAGTATTTCGTAAAGATTCGTACTTTTTTTTTTCTTCACTTGTATTTTTTCAATTTTGCTCTCCATTTTCGTTAATTTGTTGAAGTAATTAACATCCACAATCTCTCTCGCGCATCTTCGTTCTGTTTCCGTCACTTTCTCGGTAACCAAACAGAAGGAATTCAAACAATGTGATTAAATTCGACTCTTTTTGTTGTTGTTTTTTTAGGCGATCGAGATTTCGGAGGAATGGCTAGCGCGGTGGACGCTTCTGGAAATCCGATTCCGACGTCGGCGGTTCTGATGGCGTCGTCGAAGCACATAGCGCTGAGATGCCAATCGGAGAACGTGGAGTTCCTCAAGTGCAAGAAGAAGGATCCGAATCCCGAAAAATGCCTCGACAAAGGCCAGCAAGTCACTCGCTGCGTCCTCGGCCTGTAAGTTTCCTCTCCTAAAAAATTTCAATCTTTTTTCCCAACCGTTTTCTGGTGGATTGTCGTTTTGTTTTGTCTCTTTTGAGGTTCTGTTGGTTTTGTTCGCGAGAATGTTGGAGATAATTTGTGTTTAGTTTTGAATTCTTCATAATTGGTGACTTCATCGTTGCAAATTAGCTTGGTTGTGTTGATCGGAGGCGAAAAATGCTGAGAAGTTGGGGGTGAAAGTGCAAAAATTTGCTTTGATTGTATTGTTCTTGGGTGAAATGTGTCTCTTGAGGCTTTGTTTGATTGGCGAGAATGTTGGGGATAATGTATGTTGAGCTTCGAATTATTAGTAACTGGGGAGTTCATTTTGGAGAATTTAGCTTCATTGTATTGATCAGAGGTGAAAATGCTGAGAATTTGCGGGGAAAGTTCAAAAATTTGCTTTGATTCTCTGGTTATTAAGTGAAATGTGTTGAAAAGTGCAAAAATGTTGCTTATTGTCTTGTTCTGAAACTTTCTCAGAAACAAGTTGGGAATTTTGATTGAATTGAATGGAGAGTTAAGACTATGAAAATGGAAAACATCTAACTTTAGAATCTGCTCTTCAAGGCTGTTGCAAAGTGGAACTTAGTGTTAGAATGACCTCCTTGACCGTTTAACTCACTCTAACTTCTTTCCAGGCTGTTATTATTTCTTTAGTTGTTTCTTCTAAAGCATAACTTTTTGACGTTAAGTTAACAAGTTTCTTTATGATTATTAGTAAAATTCGTGTATTTTTTATATGGCTCCGGGTTATTGATTATCACTATTTGAAGTATGGATTTTTAGATTATTCAATTGAGTTATATGTGTAATTTTGTATGAAGATCATTGTTTCTAATATGCCCAAAAACTGTCTTAGCAATATCATGATAAAGTTTGATGATTCGATGGCTGAGCATACACATTCAGAAATTCATTCATTTAATTTCAATCTTGTGAACTTGCCGAAGAGCTCCACATAGGCACGAATAATCCACCCCTAACAAGCCCCATCTAATACTTGTTTGCTATGCAATGTTTGCCTTTTTCTTGTTTTTCTCGACAGTTAATTCAGTTTTGAACAAAGAGGACACTGTTTCTCATTCTATCAGTTTTGAAGAAAGAGGACTGTGTTTCTCGTTCTATAGAGAGAGAGAGAGAGGGAGAGAGATGTGTGCGCTTGGGAGCATACTGAATATTTCAATCTACAATTATCATATTCATGTGTCAAATAAAGCACAAAAGGGTTTTACACGCATGGTGGAGAGATGCTTGTGGCTTTTCTTTTGAGGGTGGAAATTTTTCTGATGCAGGTTGAGAGATCTACACCAAAGATGCACAAAAGAGATGGATGCTTATGTGGGATGCATGTATTACCATACGAACGAGTTCGATTTGTGTCGCAAAGAGCAACAAGAATTCGAGAAAGTATGCCCTTTGGCATGAGAGATCATACTCCTTTTGTTTCCGTTGTCTCAATAATTTGGGCAGTTTCGCAGCGAGCAAGTACTGTTGTTTTCGGACAGTTTTAATATTGAACTTGTTTTTTGATAATCAACTTCATCACCTGCCGTGTATGTTCACATTTTTTTTGCGGAATGCTCTTAAGCATGGAAATATTGCACCTTTTATTTAAGCATAAATTGCAGTTGTTGAACTACATAGTTTTCTTTTGTCCTCGTTTAATGTTACGTAATTCATAGGTTACTCTTGGGAGATGTTGGACCAGATGAGCTTTGTTAAAAGTTGGTCTATGGAAAAGATATAGATCCATTGCTTTCCCTGTTTCTCGTTAGAGGTTACATGTCTTTAGATGGCTCATCAAATTGTTGAGTAGAATTCTAAGCCCAAAAAAATAAAAAAATATTTCTATGAATAGGATATGCTTACAAGTTCAACCAAAAAAAATCCTCATTAGATTGCTTGTAGAACTCCTAGAAGAACTTTGCACAAAAAAAAGAAGAGAAAATTAGGAAGTTTGCCTTTTTAGATTTGTTTATTCTTTTATTCTTTTAAGATTCTGAAATTTTGTTATTCTTAAGTTGATATGTCATTAAGTGAAGGAAACGTTGTAGTTATTAAAACCCAAGGTGCAAATTTCGCCGAATTTTTGGCAATTTTGGTTTTTTGAGGGTCTCAAAATATCTTTTTACTATAAAATCAGTGGCGACAGAATGTCAAGAAAATATCGGTTAAAATGTCCGTACAATTCATGTTGATATCAGAAGACTATGGTGTAATTTGTGCGAAATTTCGGTGGATTAAATCTTGGCAGAATTTCGGTTATATGGAAAACATTAATTTTTTGTAATTTTTTTCTTTAAAAAATTTACCAATATTTTATTCAAATAACATGCCATGCCATGGCATTATTAAATCAAGATGAAATCTCAACTATGTTTTAATTTCGAGATGAAATCTCAACTATGTTTTAGTTTCGTATCCTTTTTGGTATTGGCAATTTTATATGTATTAAGTTTTTTTTATATAATTCATGTTTATTTATATTTTTTTTAATATTTATTGTATCATAAAGTACTAAAATGATATTCAATGTAAATATCCATAATTTCTTAATTTTTTTTAAAATTTTCACCAATTTTGATATATTTTTTAAAATTTTTATGAAATTAAAATGCTTATATTTTCATCAATATCGATATTTTTATCCTTGGTTAAAACTATACAACAATGTTTAGTAGAAATGTTTATTTTCACAAACGCGCCCTCAAACATAATCTCAAATCTCAATTTGGCCTCCCATGGTTACTTTCAGTGATCCCCTTGTTGGCGGGGTTTTCTCCTTTCTCTTGGAAATGACCCTTCGAGAAAGAAAGATTTCAAAATCAACCCCACATTACTGTCAGGTAAGGATTGTAACGAGGGACTACAAAATTTTAAAGTTCGTTTAGTTCATAGATTTAAATAAAAGATTTAAATAAAGATTTAAATTTTTGTGAGAGAAAATACTGTAGCAAAATAATTTGAACCGTAATTCAAACAACGAACCAAACACAACCTTACAAAGTTCGAGTTATTATTTTATATAAAAGGTCAGGAAGCAAATTGAGAATAACCATACAATTCAAGGGTCATTTTGTACAAACAACATAGAAAAAGTGGACAAAGCCAATGCATAGACTATAATATCGTTTCCAAATTATTTTGAGCAGCTTAATTTATAATTTTGACTAATATTAGTAGCACAGCAGTCCCAGACTGATCGTCTTCCAAGTCAAAAGCATAAACATCAATCTACCGAGTTTAAACATCAAAACATTAACTTCTAGCATCTTTACAACTTTAACTTAGGCGACCAAAAACATCAACCTACCGAGTTCAAACGTCAAAATATTAACTTCTAGCATTTTTATAATTTTATGCCACCAAAGACTGAACCAAGAAAACTAGCATAGTAATCTTTCCAAATGCCAACAATCAAGACTACCACAGATTGTAGAAACAGCTTATAACAAGACCAGAAGATTGCCAACGATCAAAATCACCATATAGATTAAAGAAAGAGCAAACAGTACGTTCCAAAAATCTGATTCCAGTCTTAACTCTGAACATTCCAAAGTTAAGTCGATTAAACATAAAAGGATGTGCAAAGTCCTTCCAAAACGCATCATGCCTAACCAGAATACCACACACATCCACCTAGAATCATACTGCCAAGAGCACTTTGCAGGAAAAGGAAAACCATGAGCGGGCCATCTTACACTAGCATTAGCAAGGACTGCACAGAAAATATCACAAAAATTAGATCTTGCGGAATTACTTAAAACTAATGAAGCGTGTATTTGAAGATTGTTAATTTTAGAGGAAAATTATTCTCTCTTTCTTATTATTTTAATAACGAGTTACATAAGCCCTATATATAGAAGTCAGATTTGCTGCTTCTTTAAACCAGAAAAATCCTAACTACTAGCTAACAAGATTTTCCTAAAAATTAGGAAAATAAATATAATGGAATATCCTAACTAATTCAGAAGCTAACTAAAAGATTATGTAATCCTAGTATCTTCCGACACTCCCCCTCAAGCTGGGCAGTAGATGTTGAGCATGCCAAGCTTGGAGTTCAGTGACTCGAACAGTTGTCGTTGGAGAGGCTTTGTCAGAATACCTGCAATCTGGTGACTTGTTGGGGTGTACACTATCTTGATGACTCCTGAATCAATGTTTTCTTTCATAAAGTGGCGATCAATCTCAACATGCTTAGTACGGTCATGATGAACCGGGTTCTTAGCCATGTTAATTGTGGTTGGTTATCACAGAATAGAATCATAGAAGCATTCATTGGAACATGAAGTTCTGTTAGTATCCTTTTCAGCCACATCCCTTCACACACACCTTGAGACATAGCACGAAGTTCTGCTTCTGCGCTGCTTCTTGAGACCACTGGTTGCTTCTTGCTCCGCCATGTGACTAAGTTTCCCCATACATAAGAGCAGTACCCGGTTGTAGATCTTCTATCAGTGACTGATCCTGCCCAATCTGCGTCACTATAAATTTCCACACTTTGTTCAGGAGATCGCTTGAAGAATAACCCTTGCCCCGGAGTGAACTTGAGGTATCTTAATATTCGGTGGACAGCCTCCATGTGTTCTTCATTTGGGTTACTCATATATTGACTCACCACGCTCACAGCAAATCCAATATCAGGACGAGTGTGGGATAAATATATGAGTTTACCAACCAACCTTTGGTACCTTTCTTTATCAACGGGTTTGCAGTCAGTTTTGGCCCCCAACTTTGTAGAGGAATCCATCGGTGTTGGTGACGGTTTACACCCTGTCATTCCTGTTTCCTTCAAGAGATCTAGAACATATTTTCTCTGAGATACGGTGATTCCCTTCTTAGAACGAGCTATTTCCATGCCAAGGAAATATCTTAGATTTCCAAGATCTTTAATTTCGAATTCCTTGGCAAGTAGGCATTTTAGTTTGAGAATGGTTTCAGGATCATCTCCGGTCACGATAATATCATCTACGTATACAATAAGGATAGCTAGTTTACCTTTAGGAGAATGCTTCACAAACAAGGTATGGTCGGCTTGACATTGTGAGTA
>CAMOHE010029766.1:0-23203 GCA_946598075.1 Artocarpus hirsutus | reverse complement strand
TCTTGAAAAAAGGAAAATATCCAGGTTTGTTTTCTTGCCTAACAAATCCGGGTTTGGCAACTAAGAAATCACAAAAATTACATTAGAAAGATAATTTGATGATGAGACTCGAACAAGATGACATGGCACCCACGTGTCGATCCAAAATAGGAAGTTTGCCCCACAATTTGCTGGAATCATGTGCCATCATCAATGTGAATCTTCTAGAACCTTAATCATAGTGACTAGGATCTCTTGTGATTGATTTGGACCCATACCAGGGCTCCATTTATGTGACATGTCACAAACTTGTTGAATGAGCCCGTTCAATGCTTCCTTGAATCACTTGGCCTTAGATCTTGTGATTGGACCACTTGAATGGCTTAAGGGATCATGAACATGGCTCCTAACTTGTACAGCTCCACTGCGTGCATCATTCTCCCCCTCTTGAAAAGGATTTGTTCTCAAATTGTCATTTGATTTTGCAACAAAAGGAGATAAGTCAGAAACATTAAAACTAGCACTAACACCATACTCACCTAGTAAATCAAGTTTGTAGGCATTATCATTAATACGTTTCACCACTTGAAATGGGCCATCACCCCTCGGAAGGAGTTTTGAACACCTTTGTTCGGGAAGCGTTCCTTTCTCATATGCAGCCACACCCAATCTCCCGGTTCAAACACCACCTGCTTGCGATCCTTATTGGCTTGCCTTGCATATTGCTCAGTACGCCTCTCTATGTTCTGTCTTGCCTTCTCATAAATTTGCCTAATAAAATCAGTTTTTTTCTTGCCATCTAAGTTAGCTCGTTCGTTCAAAGGTAAAGGAGTTAAATCCAAAGGAGTCAATGGATTAAAACCATAAACAACTTCAAACGGTGAAAACTTAGTTGCAAAATGAACACATCTATTATAAGCAAACTCAACATGCGGCAAACATTCTTCCCAAGTTTTCAAATTCTTTTGAATGACAGCACGTAATAAAGTAGATAAAGTCCTATTCACTACTTCAGTTTGACCATCAGCCTATGGGTGACAAGTAGTAGAAAATAATAGCTTAGTCCCTAACTTTGCCCACAAGGTCTTCCAAAAGTAACTCAAGAACTTTGCATCTCTATCAGAAACAATACTCCTAGGCATGCCATGCAACCTAACAATCTCCTTGAAGAACAAATCAGCTATATGTAATGCATCATCAGTTTTATGACATGCAATGAAGTGGGCCGTCTTAGAAAACCTATCAACTACCACAAACACAGAATCTCTCCCCCTTTTAGTCCTAGGTGAACCCCAACACAAAATCCATAGAGATCTCAACCCAAGGTTCTCTAGGAATAGGAAGTGGCATATATAACCCATGTGGTTGCAGCCTAGACTTAGCTTGTCTACATGTAATGCATCTCCCACAAATCCTCTCAACATCACGCTTCATATGTGGCCAAAAGAAATGCTCATGCAAGACTCCTAAAGTCTTAGTAACTCCAAAGTGACCCATTAAACCACCGGCATGTGCTTTTCTAATTAACAACTCACGTAAATAAGAATGAGGAATGTAAAGTTTATTTTCTTGAAACAAGAAACCCTCATATAAGTAGTATTTCCCACATGCCCCCTTTGTGCAATCTTTAAACACAACTCCAAAATCATAATCCAATGCATACAATTTTTTAATGTATTTAAATCCAAGCAACTTAGCATCAAGTGGCGTACCTACGAGACAGTGCATCGACAACTATGTTTTCCTTACCTTGCTTGTTTTTTATCACATTTGGGAATGTCTCAATGAATTCTACCCACTTGGCATGGCGTTTATATGCTGCCCCTTTAAATGCTCTAAAGATTCATGATCCATATGAATCATAAACTCCTTCGGCTAAAGATAGTGCTACCAAGTCTCTAACGTTTGAACCATTGCACACATCTCCTTATCATAAGTGGGATAATTTAGAGTTGCCCTACTCAATTTTTCACTAAAGTATGCAACCGGTCTTTCTTCTTGCATCCAAACACCTCCAATACCTATACTTGAAGCATCACACTCAATTTTAAATGTTTTAGTGAGGTTAGGTAAAACAAGTAGAGGTGTATTTGTTAACTTCTCCTTGATCAGTTTGAATGCCTTTTCTTGTTCCTCTCCCCACTTAAATGGAACGTTCTTTTTTATGACTTCAGTCAAAGGTGCGGCAAGGCTACTAAAGTCCCGAACAAAACGTCGGTAGAAACTAGCCAAGCCATGAAAACTTCTCACCTGCCCTATGGTTGTAGGAGTTGGCCAATCTTGGATTGCCTTCACCTTTTCCTCATCAACCTGTATACCTTGTGCACTCACAACAAAACCAAGAAATACAAGCTTATCTGTGCAAAAGGTACATTTCTTGAAGTTAGCAAACAACTTTTCTTTCCTTATAGCATCTAAAACAAGTTTTAAATGTTCAACATGATCATCCAAGTTTTTGCTATAAATCAAGATATCGTCAAAGTAGACAACTACAAATTGGCCAATGTAAGCATGCAAAACATGCTTCATAAGTCGCAACAAAGTGCTAGGCATAGTAGTTAATCCGAAAGGCATAACTAACCATTCATACAAACCATATTTTGTTTTAAATGCAATTTTCCACTCATCACGTTCCTTCATCCTAATTTGGTGATATCCACTCTTAAGATCAATCTTGGTAAAAACACAAGAACCATGCAATTCATCCAGCATATCATCTAGTCTAGGAATGGGATGATGATATTTTACCGTAATGTTGTTGATGGCTCGACAATCTACACACATTCTCCATGTCCCATCCTTCTTAGGCACTAGTAACCACACAAGAACTCATGCTTTCACGCACATATCCCTTCTCCAATAACTCACCTACTTGCCTTTGAAGTTCCCTTGTTTCCTTAGGATTACTCCTATAGGCAGGCCGGTTTGGAATTGAAGCACCAGGTATGAAGTCAATTTGATACTCAATTTTCTAGATTGGAGGTAAGCCAGAAGGCAACTCTTCAGGAAATACATCCTCAAACTCCTGCAAAAGGGAAACAACATTACTCGGCAAAGAATCGACAAGAGCATTAGTGTTTAGAAGGGCCTCCTTGTGCATTAGTACTATAAGGGCCTGATGAGAAATTAAAGCTCTTTTGATCTCGCTTTTCTTTGCAATGAAATTGTATTTTTCCTCTCTCGCACACATTAAGGTCGAACTCTCTCCTTTCTCTTTTTCTCTCTTATTTTTCACACTCTCTTTTTCTCTCCTCTCTTTTTCTTTTCTCTCATGTTCAGCCTTCCTTTCTTTCTCTTTTCTTTTTTCACGCACTCTATACATTTTTAATTGATCTTTAAGAACTTGTTTTGGGGTCAATGGTACAAGTGAAATTGGCTATTTATTCATGGTAAAAGAGTACCGATTGGTGAAACTATCATGTGTGGTTCATCGATCGAACTACCACTGTCTTCCCAACAAGAGGTGACATGCATGCATGGAAACAACATCACAAAGCACCTTGTCCTCATACTTTCCAATAGAAAATGCCACCATCACCTATTTAGTAACCTTGATCTCGCCACAATCGTTCAGCCATTGAAGCCGATATGGCCTTGGATGCTTCAAGGTAGGTAATGCCAATTTCTCCACTAACTTGGCGCTGGCCACATTTGTGCAACTTCCTCCATCTATTATTACACTACAAACATTGTTATTCATAAAACACCGTGTGTGAAACAAATTCTCTCGTTAATTATTCTCTTCTTCTTTAGCCTGTGCACTGAGAGCTCGTCTTGCCACTAATGACTCTCCAACTACAGCACACTCCCCTTCATAGGCATCTTCAAGAGGTGGCATGTCATCTACTTCTTCTTCTTCATCATCCTCTAAAACAATCTCTCCTTGAGCTGTAATCACCATTACTCTCTTGTTTAGACATTCGCGAGATATGTGACCCCTGCCTTGACATTTAAGGCACTTAATGTCACGACTTTTTGAGGTAGAAAATTCAGTGTTACCTTGTGTAGGTGCTACAACTTGTTTGGCATCCTTAGAGGGCTCAGTCTTTGGTTTGTTTGCTGGAAATTCATCCCGTTTAGGGGCTGGTCTCCATGTGTTTGAGGTAGCCATGCTAGATCCCCTCCTAGCCATGTTTCTTTGCTTCAACTGTTGCTCCACTTTGATGGCTTGGTGCACCATATCTGTCAACCCCATATAATGTTGCATTTCTACCGCATCTGCAATCTCACGGTTTAAACCATGCAAGAACCTAGCCATAGTAGCCTCCTGGTCCTCTACTACATTTGAGCTGATCATGGTGACCTCCATCTCTTTATGATATTCATCAGCACTCCTATTACCTTGTGTGAGGCGTTGGAGCTTATTATACCACTCCCTATAGTAGTAACTCGGGATGAATCATCTGCGCATGATTGCCTTCATTTCCTCCCACATCTCAATAGATCGCTCTCCGTTTCTCCTTCTATCCTTCAACAACTGATCCCACCAAACAGTAGCATAGTCGGTGAATTCAATTGCAACGAGTTTTACCTTTTTTAACTTGGAGTAGATGTGGCAATCGAAGACCATCTTCATCCTCTTCTCCCACTATAGATACACCTCAGGATCATCTTTCCCTTGAAAGGATGGAATCTTCACCTTGATGCTTCCTAAGTTATCATCCCACCTCTGCCTACCTAGCCTATCTTCTTTATTCCCTAAACCATGCCCAAACCTGCCTTGGTTATTAGGTGAATCATCAAACTCATCCCAGTCATCATCATCCTCTACATCCCCCCATTGTTCACCATGGTGTACACATCGAGGTTGCCTAATGGGATTATTTTGGCATTGCCCCCTAGGTGTTCCCTCTTCCAACCTATCCATTCTCTCATGTAAAGGTTCCAATTCAGCTCTCATCATCCGTCTCAATTCCCCCATCAAAGCTTGTAACTGTAGGTTCGGAATGGTTCGTTGTTGGGCCTCTTCAGTTAAATTATCTTCTTGATTGTGAGACATGTTTAGAATCTGCAATAAAAGGTTAGGAACCTCACAAGCACTCCCTCATGTGTTTCACTCAAGAATGATTCACTCACACTCGTGTTTCACCCAAATTGGCTTTTAACTTAATGTTCTCACTGCTCTTGCCTTTTTCCACTCATTCTATCTTCTCAAATTCTTAATCAGACTCAAGAAACACACAAGATCCAAGTAGCAATTCAAACAAACCAAATTCTACCCAAACAATCCACAAGATTTAACACGCAATACATAGAATGGAAAACAAAAACTCAATAACAAGGATGCTAAGTCACAAGAACGTGTAAATTGAGCAGCCGAATTTTGGATTTTTTTTTTTTTTTGGCTATGGAGTAAAGTGTGTTCTGGGCTTATGGAACCCTATATAGATGAAAACAAATAAAAATTTTCAAGATGCGTCTCCAGACTCTTTTTTTTTCCTAGATCCTCTTGTTTTCTTCTTTCTCTTGTTTTCTTTGTTTTCTTTTCTTTTCTTTCTTATCTTTTCTTTTTGGATACTTTTTTTTTTGGTAAAACTAGAATCAACACACAAACGAACAGGTGTGCAAAAATAAATGAGAAACAAACGGAAACAATCGAATTCAAATCAAACAGAAACTAACTGACACAAGTATTCAAAGCAAATGGAATTGGCAAAATTCAAACAAGAAAAGGAAGAGAAGAATTCAGCCAAGAAATTCAGACCTTAAACCAGAAATTTTTTTTTTTCAAGACTCTAAATTCGACTAAACAAGAACAAGAACATAAGATAGGATAGTCAAACTTGCCTTGGAACCTAAACTCTGATACCAACTGATATAAGCCCCACCTACTAACGCGACAAGACCCAACACCAAATCTAAAATCAAACCCCTAATCCCTTAAGACACACGTTTGTTGAGTCTTGAACCATAATCTAATAAGATTCGAACCAAGAACCATGGATAGGAAGATGCCACACTTAGAATTGCAAGAACACTTCAACTCTAGATGATAAGTCAGTTTGTTGAACGCCACAAGATTAATCTTAATAAGTTTAAAGAGTCTTCTTAAGAAAATAAGAACACAAGAAAAAGTCTCACCAAAAGTCGTGAATGATGATCTAATTTTCATTTTTCAAATAACAAAGTGTTTATAAATATATGGGAACGATTTTTCAATCCAAAAATCCCTAAGCGAATGTTGCCTTGGAAAATCCCTTAATTGGCACTTTCCCTG
Source organism: Artocarpus hirsutus (assembly GCA_946598075.1). Lineage (NCBI taxonomy): Eukaryota > Viridiplantae > Streptophyta > Magnoliopsida > Rosales > Moraceae > Artocarpus > Artocarpus hirsutus. The sequence continues at coordinate 17,007 of CAMOHE010029766.1, read as the reverse complement.
GCTGTAATCCAACAAAATTAACACAAAAGGAAAGTAGCTAATCTTATCCCTTAAAATGTACCTATCCTAATCTAGAAAAGGGAAAGTATCTAGGTTTGCTTTCATGCCTAACAAAACTGAATTTGACAACTAAGAAATTATGAAAATTACATTAGAAAAATAAATTGATAACAAGGCTCAAAATTGATGACATGGCACACACGTGTCGATCTAAAATAGGAAGGTTTCCTAAAATTACAAATCTGACAAATTGGCCCCACAATTTACTGGAATCATGCACCATCATCAACGTGAGTCTTCTAGAACCTTAATCATAGTGACTAGGCTCTCTTGAGATTGATTTGGGCCTATGCCGGGTTCCATTTATGTGACACATCACAAACTTGTTGAATGAGCCCGTTCAATGCCTCCTTGAATCGCTTGGCCTTAAATCTCGTGATTGGACCACTTGCACGGCTTAATGGATCACAAACATGACTCCTAACTTGTGTAGTTTCAACTCCATTACTTGCATCAATAGACAACATAACAATCTCTACATGAATAAAGCGCCCAACTTTATTCCTTTGATTGTGGATCTTATGTTTTAGACCATCACCTTAAGAATCGTGTCTTCCACATAATCAGTCCATCATATGCCCAATTCTTAATCGTTTAAACTGACAGTCTCAGACTATTGTTACTATTGTTTGCTTAACATACATTTAACGAATATGAATGTAAAGAGGACAAGATTTGGTATATTAATAATAAAGAAATTCTTTATTGATAAAAATGTCTCCAAAAACATATTATATTTTTACTTCTTAGGGCATACACGTCTAACAAAACCTTGTGGGATAACATAAACATAAACATAAAGTATGCAATGCTTAATTAAGTGATACATATACACATATATTAGCTTTTTTTGAAACTTTGTCATAAACCGTAAAAACATAAACATAAAAACATCCTTAGGAAAATTCATCATAAAAGGTCTTGAAACAAGAATCTTAAATCAGAAACTTTTGCTTATAAAACATTACTTAATATTTACATAAACATTATCATGTTGCAAATGAGAATGTACCTACTTGATTTGCTTGCTTACTAAACCTTAAATTGGGTGACGTAGCCATGGTTCTCAGTGTGCTTGCCTTTTGAAGTGTTCATGTCAATCATTTATATAATACATGAATTTAATATTCATGTTCATGATATCATTTAACACCATATTATATTATCATATATCTTCTTAATGAAACAAAGCATCTGTGAGTCACAAACGTACATTTGGAATCAAGAAACATAAATGTAGAAAACTTGACCTTTAATAACTTAGAGAAATTAATCTCAACTTATAAGCATGAATAAAGTCTAAAACTTATTCCATAACATAGCTAACATATAAAAACATCACTGAAATGTTTTTCTCTTGAAAATATTAATCCAAAATATCTTTTTCAATTTTTTAAAATATTCAAGTAAATCTATCAGTCATAAAAACTAACTAACCTTCAAGGATTCATTATCTTATATCTTTTGATTTACATTCAATTAGAGCATAAAACATTACAAGAAAAAAGCTAACACATATATATAACTCTTAGATTTTTCTTTAGCTGTAAAGATTTCATTTGATAGTTTAAATAAATCATACAATCAATACTACAAAATCTACCAGCAAATCCTACGCAGTGAATAGTACTAATTAAAAATTATGGATTAAATTATTTAACTATAAAATAATTTATAAAAGTTACCATACATAATAGACACATAAAATCATAACATAGCTAAAATTCAGCTCCAAATAATTTACAATCATTCAAAACACACCTTCGAATTCAGAGTTAATATTAATATCAAACATGCTAAACAGCTAACATGTTTCATTCAAATATTTTTATAAAATCAAATATGCATGATATGCTTTTGAAATATTTATGTGACATGTTAACATATAAATAAATGTTAAAAAATAATAAATCATGTAAAACACATATTAAACTATGATTTATTATCTTACGATATATAGAGCATATCAAGCAAATATTCATAACCATTGAGTACTTGACGATCAGCAAATTTTATCTTAAAACATAATAAAGATATGAAGTTAAAAATTTACAGAGACTTAGCTAACATATCAACTCATAATTTTTTTTGAAATCAAATGATGCTTTTTAGCCCATAAAATGGACTCTACAATAGACAAGTATAATTCTGCCGGCAAATAAAACCTTGTGAAAAGTTTGTTGAAAGTACATAACATTTAAAATATATTGAATAAAAATTTGTAAAAAAAATTCCAAACATTTCTAACCTATATATGCACATCATATCCAAAAATCACAGCAAAATAAAATTATTTGAATTTAAAACATTACTTGCAATCTTACCAAATAACCAAAAACCCTAAAATAGTTAAAACATGTTCTAACAAAAAAAAAACATTATTTTTATACAATATCATGATATCATATGAACATAAATGCTTTCCACCATAAAATAGCATTGCTATAATCAAAGTAATAAACAAAATAATTTATTTTTCATAAAAACATACATGTGTAGATATTCACAACATAAAAGAACAATTTCTAACAAAGTTTGTCACAAAAATCATACATGTTAATCATAAAAATTCAAAACTATGAAAACCTTTAAACCGTACCTTAAATTCTTATTTTTTTTCCACAACAAATATAAAGACTTGTATGTAAAAATCTCCAAAAAGAATTCCTTCTACATCGGCTTGATAGAATAAAAGAGTAATGAATTCTTGGCTTTGAGGATTAGAGAGATGATAGAGGCTTTCTTAGAGAATTTTTTGAGTGATGGTAACTTGAATTTGAGAGGGGGTGAGGGAGAGAATTTTCTTTCGCTAGAAATTAAAAGAATGTAATTTGGTGGCTTAATGATATATTTCTAGGTTTATGAAAAAGAAGGAGTTAGATGAGTGTAGAAAATCTTAGTCCTAGTTTAATTAGGTTTCCTTTTTTTTTTCTTTTCTTTTGATAGGGCAACATCTCCTTTTTTTAAAACGACAATTGAATATATCTACCTATATAATATAGATATATATATATTATAATATATTTGTTTACATAATATATATATATAATAATATATTCATATAATATAACATATCCTTTACATGATAAATTCCATTTATATATCCATATAATATATATATATATATAATACGACATAATGTAATATAATATGATATAATATAATATAAAATTAAGTTCAACAATCACATATCACATATATGTATTTATAACCTAATAAAATATATTAATTCACATATTATTATTCTTATTATTCTTTTAGACACCTTATATTATCGAGATTCTTAATGCCATAATAAAATTGTTACATGTGTAATTATCATGGCTTCATATATATTATAAAAATAAGAAAATATACAATAAAATTTATGTCTTTATCAAGAATATAACTTTAGGGTATACATAACTCTAAAGCATTATAAAGATTATAAATTTAGAGCAAGTTGAAACTCTTTAAAAAAAACAATAAATACTTTAAGCTTATCATCGTTTTTGACATAAATACCCAAGCATATAGATCCCTCGTGGTTGTCACCTATGACATTACTAAACAAAAAGTTAATTTACTTAACATAAATAATAATGGCACTTAAAATATCACATTCTAATGTTTAATTAACATAAGTATCAGTAGAAGAAAATGACGGGTGTTACAGGTAGCCCATCCTTATCGCAATGAAACATGCTGACTTCATCAATCAATCAACTATTACCTATATCGTGTTGTGCCCTTGGGGTATGGTGGGTAAACTTATCACAAAATTCATAGTATTCTTATCCCACTTCCAATCTAGAATTGGCAAGGGCTGAAGTAGTCCATGTGGATGTTGATTGTCAGCCTTCACTTGTTAACAACTCATGCAGTCCTTCACAAACTCAGCTATATCATGTTTCATCCCTTTCCACCAATACTATCTTTTAAGATCATGATATATTTTGGTACTACCAGGGTGTATAGCAAACTTAGACTTGTGGGCTTCACTTGAGACAACTTGTCAAATGCCAGTATCCTCTAGTACTAGAAGCCTTCAATTGGATAATAAGAATCCCTTTGCACTTATCTTCCATCCCTCTAATTGTTCACCATTTTGTAATCTATTCCAAGTGTTCCTTAACTCTTCATTTTGCCATTGGCTTTGTTGTACTTGCTAGAGAAGAACAGATGTGGCCATTAGATTATAAATACAAGCAACATTTGCATCCTTATAATATTGCAAATCATATCCACTAATAGCTTTTGACCTTTTCCAATCTTCACATGCTAAGGAGGCCGTGACAACACAAGGATTTCGACTTAGAGCATCTGCCACCACTTTTGCCTAACTGAGATTGTATTGAAGGGTAAAATCATAATATTCCATATACTCAACCCATCGTCATTGCCTCAAGTTTAAATCCTATTGGGTGAAAAGATATTTCCTCTTATGGTCCAAATAAAGCTCAAACTTGGCACCATATAAATAGCACCTCCATAGCTTCAAAGAATAGATCACAGCTACCAACTCGAAGTCATAAGTGGGGTTCCTTTCATGTGCCTTCAATTGACAAGAACCATAAGCTATACTCTACGATGTTGCATCAAGACACACCCCAAGCCTATACCTAAAGCATTTGTGTACACTACATAAGGCTCTTCACTATTTAGGAAGATAAGAACAGGTGTTATAGTCAATCTCCTTTTAAGCTTCATAAAAGACTATTCACATTGGTCATTCCAATTGAACTTGACACCTTTTTGAGTCAATCTTGTCAATGGCATAGCAATACTAGAGAAATTCTCAACAGATCGATGATAAAACCCTACTAGACTAAGGAAACTCCATATTTCTGTCACATTTTTAGGCCTTTCCTATTGTAACATTGCAGCTACCTTTGCAAGATCTATAAAGATACCCTCATTGGAAATTACATGTCCCAAAAATTTGGCCTTAGTTATCCAGAAATCACACTTCTCTCTCTTTCCATAAAGCTAATGATCCCTTAAAGTTTACAATACTATCCTCAAGTGTTCGGCATGTTCTTCCCAAGTCTTGGAGTACACCAAAATATCATCAATAAAAACCCCTAGGAACTAATCCAATTAAGGTCAAGAAATCCGATTCATAGGGTCCATAAAAGCTGCAAGGGCATTTGTTAACCCTAAAGGCAAGACTCAGACTCAAAATGACCACACTAATTTCTAAAGGTGGTCTTTGGGATGTCTTCTTCTCAAATCCTTAATTGGTGATAATCGGACCTCAAATCAATCTTGGAAATGAACCTTGATCCTCCAAGTTAATCAAACAACTCATCAATTCTTGATAATGGGTATTTGCTCTTTATGGTCATTTGGTTTAGCTTTCTATAATCCACACATATTCTTAAGGACCCATCTACTTTACTAGCAAAAAGAACTAGAGCACCCTAGTGTGAGGTACTTCGAATAATCCCTTTACTTAAAAGCTCATCTAACTGCTTTCATAGTTCCTCAAGCTCAATAGGTGCCATATGATAAGGAGGAATGGAAACTAGTTAGGCTCTTGGAACTAAATTGATGCAGAATTCAATCTCTTTGTCTAGTGGTAATGCTGACAACTCGTCGGGAAAAACATCTAGATATTCATTCACCATAGACACCCATGGGTATTGATCAACAATACCGAGTTCACCATCAATGGCAAATAAGTTCCCAGACTTGTAAGTCTCCGTCTACCACCAACACATGCTTTAAGAGTAGGACTATTGCTTCTGAACCTGCATGACAAACAACCCATTACCCTTTTTGTGATAAGAAGGTCACTTTCTTCTTATGACATTCTACTATTTGGATAGTTAATCTATGCCCAAAATTACATCAAATTGGCTCATGGGCAAAACCATCCAATCAGTAGAAAATTTTTTATCATCAACTATTACACAATAAGACCTATATATCATAGACACCTAAGAAATTCCTCCTACTGGAGTATTCAAAATTGATGAAGGACTTAAGGTCTCAGTAGTTAATACTAATAGACTAGCAAACGATGTAGAAATAAAAGAATGGGAAGATCCAGTATCAAACAATACAAAAGCCTAAGGGTGAAAAATTGGAACTGTATCACCAATGACACTATGCGTAGGCTGTTTGAAGTTCTCCTCCATCCCTATCATGGCATATGCTTAAGCTTTTCCTTTCCCTTTGTTCCCCTATCCTTGTCCTAGGCGACTACTACTTGCCCCAGGTGCTCATATAGACTAGCCTCTGCCCCCTTGAGTACCTGAAGCTTGCAAGGCTTGATATCCTAATCCGAATCCAGATCCTTGAGGCTGAAATTGTGATTGAAATTGCAATCTATACTATGGCTACTAATATAGAGAAGTATATGTTTAAGAAGGACCTTAAGACTGGGCGGTCATAGCCTAATTACTCTAGAATGGTGCAGAATCTATTCAACTACCATGTGGTCCTCTAGGAAAAAGCAAAGAATTTTGCTAACTTGGCATAAAAATTGGACAATTCCTTGGCCTGCCTAACCTCAATAGTGGTAACTATATGGGCCATAACGTTCATTTCTGAGGAGCCACTATCTTTATTGCTATTTCCACTACTTTGGGATCTTTGTCCCAGCCACTGGCTTGGATTGCTCCTGGTCATCTTGTGATTATTTCCTCTACCTTTATTTCTTCTCTCCTAATTTTCCACAATAAATGCCTTAGCACTCTGAGTAGCGGTGGTGACATCCACTAGAGAAGTGTTCCTAACAGTTGCAAATTTTTCCTTGATATCGGTTCTCAGGCCATTCTTAAACTACACTATTTTAAGTATAGGATATGTTGCAAGCTCATATGCATACTAAACTAACCCCACAAATTGCCTACAGTACTCATCAACTGTCGAGCTCTCTTGTCTTAGTTAGGTGAGCTCATCTCAACCCTATGCTACTCATTTACATAGTTCTATCAAAAGAGATCCTTAAATTTCTCCCACGTCATATTTTGTATATCTTGTGTCTGTTCAACAACTGTCCACTAGTTCTCAGCTGCACTAATTAATTAATTGCTTGTAAAAGTGGCCCTATACTTCATAGGAACTCCATCAATCTAAAACTTTCTTTTTATTTCATTAATCTAACTATCAGCCACTTGTCGTCCATCCACTCTATTAAATTTAGGCGGATTCAATCTAACAAAATCATGAAAACTAGTAGCCCTCCTAGACTCTAGGATTGTCTCACCAAAACTAGCATCCTTTAAGGGCCTCAAACATTGCCATAAGTGGGTTCAAGGGTTTCTCCAGAGGTGGTGCAGGTTATGGGTTCAGAATGTTTTCTTAAGGTGACGCAAGTGGTTGATCTTTAGGGTTATTCCTACCAATTAGATTTCTTCTTTCTCTTATGGGAGACATCTTAGGAATCTGTATTTGATATGCTAAAAGTGTTGTAAAAATGGGGATACATGATAGTCTAAGAGATATAAAAAAAAAAAGCTTTATCTAGTTTGATCGGTGGTACATTCTGACTTTTTAAACCTGGGCTCTGATACCCTTTTTGTCACGACCCCAAATTAAAGGTAGTGATAAATCTTTAAAGTTTGATAAAGGTGGGGTTTTAAAGAAAGCACTAATTTTTTAGATAAATTTTTATTTACTTTTCTATTCAAATCCTTAAACCTACAGTAATGCGTCACCCATCAAACTTAGATAGAATACACATAATTATCATAAAAAAGCAAATTCATCACAAAGAGAGTTTATCATGCATCACCCATTTAGTACATAACACTTAGCATATAGTTAATACAGATAAAGTTCTTAAGTCACAATTCAATACTATTTTAAATAATCAAAGTTTCTATAGGCACATATTTATGATTCCTCCAAAAGCTTTACCAAAAGATTTAGCTACAAGCTTCTAGACGCTCTAACTAATCTGTTGATCTTACTTGCACTGAGCACCACTTAGGGAAAAGAGGGGTGCGCTAATGCCCAATAGGAATACCAACTATTTGGTTTTGAAATCATCAAACAGAAACAAAAATAAATAACAAAAGTACATATATTTCTACAAGAAAATGGAACATATATAAACTCTACACTTTCAAATAAAATTGAAATGAAAACCAAAAAATTAGCATACAAACAAAATATATAGATAAATAGAAATAAAAATAATTAAATAAAAATATATATAATTAAAAATTTGAGAGACATCCATCTAAACATATGTATGGTTAGAACTCGTCGTTAAATCTAACACTCATTTTTGGGTTGTTAGTGTAGAAAAAAAGGAAAGAAAGGAATTTAAAGATGTCTGTAGTACTCTAAATGAACACCCCATATCCATTATACCCCAAATGAGCACCCTTGAGTAATGTAAAAATAACAGTCCTCGAGGAATTTTTCAATTGACCATAGTTTAATCCAACGGTGCTGCATAGGGTCAAGACCTTTATGAAATAGGGAATAATTCAAGTGACTCCCAAAATTTCTACGAAATTAATTTGGTTAGTTCTAACAAAAATCTAGCAGCATAACGACTATTTTTTTACTAAAACTAAAAATTGAAACCTACAAAGAATCAGTCGCAGAATAATTTTACGGCACGCCATAACTACAAAACGTGCTACTTAGAGTACTTAGAGTACATATATCAATAATAAATCAAATGAAGAAACATACTCAATAAATCAATAATATCAATCCAATCAAATATTCTAATTACTCAATTCAATTTCCATGTTCAAGTAATCAAGTTATATCTTAAATTTCTCAAAAATTCACTGAATTAATAATTTTAAAAATTTTGGGCAGTTGAAATTCCTACCATAAAAGTCTAATGAGGCATGAAAAAGCTCCAATTCCAAAAATTGGAATTGTTGAGCTTGAAATCAGAAACTTTGCTTGTTGTACTCGCCCTTTTTGAATTCTGTCTCACAATTTCGACATCACAAACACGTCTGAAGCGTTGGAAATAGGTCGGTATGCACTTTCTTTGGAATCGAGCAAACGGTCAACTATTTGACCACTATTGACTGGGAGTTGATTGGCATTGACTTACGTCAATAGAGGAGGTGCTGGTTGAGATGGATATAGAAGCAAAACTCTCGTATGTTTTCGATGGTTGCTCCTCCAAACGGCATCCAGTTCGCCAAAAAATTAACAAAATTTGTCAAAACTAGAGGCATTGTGGGCCCAAAGAAATTCGGCAATGATCAAACTAATGAGGGGATGGTTCTTGCTTTTCTCAACATGAGTAACACAAGGGTACGCTCGGTCGGAGAAGACGGAGCCAAACGGTGCTGTAATCACATGTGGAAGCTTGGAAAACTTCAACTTTTAGGGTTTTTCCACAGCAGTCGGTGGCAAGTGAGCCAGCGCGACTCCAGTGGTTGGAGATTTGGGGGGTGGCACTCTCATTTAGTTGGCGCGTACAAGCACGTTAGCTGGCAAAGATGGATAGTAGGTGGCATTTTGGGTGGGAAAATAAGATGAAGAAGAGAGAGAGAGAGAGAGAGAGAGAGAGAGAGAGAAGAGAGAGAGAGAGAGAGAGAGAGAGAGAGAGAGAGAGAGGGAAAATCTGATTTTTAGGTTGTCTTTTTAAATTGTTTTGTCCATTTGTCTAATATTAAAAGCTTCTAGAATTAGTTTCTTTCTCATAAATCTTTTTAAAATCTCAAAATTGCCCAAAATTTTGAAATCTTTATCAAATAAAAAACAAGGGTTTTACAGGACTTGTTTTATTCCATCATTTATATGCAACTTCAAGAATTAAATGATCATTTCACTAAGGTCAATATTGATTTGCTTCTCTATGCAGATTGCTTATGTCTAGATGATAAATTCCTTTCTTTTGACAAAAGAAAATTAATCCAACTTGCTAAGGATTATCCAAAAGATTTTTCTGTGGTTGAGCTTATGGTCCTTGAGGATCAACTTGCATCTTATATCATTGATATAAGTGAGAGTATAGAGTTTGAAGGATTGAAAGTTATTAGTGCTCTTGCACAAAAAAATGTTGAGAGAAAAAAGAATAATTTGTATCCATTGGTTTATTTGTTGATTACTTTGGCGTTGATCTTACCTGTTGCTGCTGCTATTGCAAAAAGAGTATTTTCTGCCATGAATGTTGTGAAGACCCGGTTACAAAATCGAATGGGAGATCAATAGATGAATAATAACTTAGTCGTATGATCATGTTAAAAACAAAGCAATTATGCAACGCTTTCAAAAGATGAAAACTCGTAGTTACCTCTTGTAATGTCCCGTAAGTTTTTTCCCTTTTTGAGGTTATTCTATGAGTTTTTTAGTATAGCTTTTGAAAAATATTATAATACATATGTTACATATTTTTTTATGTTATTAACTTCTTGAAAAAAAAAATTATTATCTGCCCACACTGAATCAAAAGTCAAAAATGTATTATCCACCCACACTGAATCAAAGGTCTGGTTCTGCCATTGAGCATGTCTGCACTCTTAAGCATCATCAGGTTAAACTTGACAATTTATTTGGCTAACACTCATTTGCACATGATTTGCAATAAAATACACAAAAATTTACAAACTCTCGTATATGTGTTCATATAAATTTAACCATTAAAATTGGTGGAAAATCACACTGTTGGAAGGGAGAAATTCCTTTTTTTTTTTTTTTCCGTATAACTAACGCAAGGCATTTTTCCCACTTTCCTTTCTTGAACGGGCCTCTTAGTATGATATATTATGATAATCTATTTAGCACATTTTACAGTGTATTCACAATCTGATAAGCCTATCAGCCATGATGATGATGGCAACGATGGAGATGATCATCATGAATCTTGTGCTTTTGTAGATGCGTTTGCTAGCTGATCTCTTGCCAAAGATGTCACTTGAGAGTGGTGTAATTGGTATGTCTTTTGTTGATTAGGCAGAAAGTAAAGATGGTTAAGATGACAAAATGGTGAAGATTAGAAATGGAATATTAAAATAAGGAAAGCAGTGATGCTGAAGATGACAAAGGTGTTAGAACAAAATATTGTAATCAAAATAATTATCATCCAAGATCATTTATATCAAATCATCAAGATAATTAATAAGATGCGGAAGCTAACCTAAATCCATAGATCTAATGTAATTCCTAAGTCTGTAGATTAAGGATCTTCTAAATCTAATACGTAAGTCCTCCTTCAAAGTATACCTCTGTAATTTTTCTATAGATAGGAAACAGAAAAATAACGTATATACTAACTTGCATACCACAACCCTTTTATATAACTATTAAATCCTAACAGTTATTCTTTATTACCAATTTACCTCATCATAAATTAATAATTATATTTTGGTTTTTACACATAGGAGGCTCATATTTAATGATGCATTAAAAGCCTAAAACTCAATTGATCATTTTTAATTAGACAACCTTATTTAATAGTCTTTAATATATATTCATTTAATATATTAGCCTATATATTGGATTAATTCCAACAAAAGTTTGATTTATCACATATATATTAGTAGGTAAACAAAGGTTTACTCTGTCATAAATATATATATATATATATATATATATATACACACAGAGTAAGGGCCAAATAGTAGGAGACTAACTGATATAGAAATTAATAATTTGAAAATAAAATAAAGAGAAGGAATAGAAACGAAGGAGATGATAATGTGAGATGTGTCATTTAGTATGTAGCTTATCCGATGCTACAGTAGCAAGATTGGGGAGGGCTGAGTTATCAAGTACTTGCATGACCTGTACTCCAAAGTCACCGCTATCTCCCCAAATTCAGCCCATTGAGTTCTACGCGGTATATATTTGGCCCAAACCTGGCATGACATTCGAAACTCCTCGAAACAGTTCCCCAACTAATTCTACCTCTTCCAACTACGCCCTTGTGTTGTGCCTCTTATCTTCACTTCCAATTATCAAATATTTCCCTTCAATCCCAGTTCCTTCATCCACGCCTCCTGCCAACTTTGTTATATATATTCCTTCCTTGAGCCCTATTACATCTATTCCTCCTTCAAGCCCTGTTACCTTGCCACTAGTTTCTGCTTCCGTCGCCAAAATGTCTGCTCCATCGACTGTGTCATCTGGTTCGAAAGCATCAAAAAAAATTTTGATATATCCAACAACCCTCCTTCCTTCCAAAGTGGAAATCCACGTCTAAAGAAGCGGTTTTTTCCTAAAATCTAAACGTCATGGCCTTGTCTTTAGCGGCCCAGACCCTTGGTGCCCACGATTTCTTAAATATGATGGACAACCTGTGCTTGTGCAGGACTCAAGTCTCAACCCCGAAGTACGTGATGCTGTCTTGAATTCTCTTGGCACTTGATGAATGAGTATTTTACTCGTAAATCAAGTAATTTTTGAGCTTAAGTTTGTGAAAATCCTCATGCATTTGTGTTATTTTGGTGGTTTATGTATTTTTTTATAGGAAATTAATAAACAGGACTTAAAAGGGATTTTTGGGCATCAAAATAGAGCTCTAAGGGACTTTCCTAGGCAAAACAACCATTGCCGCATGCCACCACTGGCCACACTCCCTGAGCAGCTACAGGCTACCTGGAAAAGGCGCCTATGCGCTAGTATAGGCCTCTTATGTAAGCCGTATGCACGAGGCATACCTTGAGCGCCTAGCACAGCCAAGCACGCTGCCTGCACATCCGACAGCCGTGTGCCCTGTGCAGCCGCACAATCAAGGGTGCTGTTCGCGCCCTTGCCAAGCTGACTCGAACATTTTGGGCTAATCTTAGCTCTTTCTTTGATTGATAGCCTAGAAAGAACCTGAAATGAAGCCCTTATGTCTTTTAAACCTGAAAATCCTAGAGAATGGAGAAGTGTGAAAGGATGAGGCACAATTTCCAAAGGGAATTGGAGCTAAATCCAAGGAAGAATAGAGGAAAAAGAAAAGAAAAATATATATATCTATTTTGTTCTAGTTTAGGATTTTATTTTTTGTTCATCATAGGAGAGGCTACTGGAGATCAAGAAGTATGAGAGGAGAAGAAGATGAAGAGCTTGGAGATCATGACAACTCCAATTTGGGTTTTTTCATTCCTATTCTCTTCTTTTTATTTTTATGATTTGTTAATGTCAAACCCTTGATTTTAGCTTATTTAATTTTAGTTATAGAGTAGTTACTTTTCTAGAGCTTTGATTTTGCTTTATTATAAAGTGTTGATTTATTTTAGTGCTTTTTCATGGTTTATTTGTATTGTCCCATGCTTAATACTTCCAGTTTACTTGGCCAATGAATTAGATAATTTTAGTATATGGGGTTTGACGCTCGAGAGAGGAAAATTTTATGTATGGATTGTGGAAAACACAACTTAAGCGACTATAAGATCGGGAGATTAATAATTCCTTTTGTAATCATTAAAAAAACTAGAGCTTAATGAATTTTTAATTATTTAGTTCTAGATAGGGATAATGGAATCAGGTTTTAGGGTTTATTATCCAATTTAACGCTCGAGAGAGGTAATTGGATTAATTTGGGGGTTTCTTAACTAATTAATCATGAGATTCATTTAATAACAAAATTAACACAAATTAATTATGGTGAAATTGATCCTTAATATTTTTAATTAATTGTTTTTGTTATTTTATTTCAATTGTTTAATTATCTTTTATTATTTTCTTTTATTTGTTCATCTATCGGTCATCCAAATAATCTTAGAGCTAATCAATTTCGATACTTAATGCAAATTAAACACAATTCTTGGTAGAATCGACATCTGTATTTTGGTACACTTTATTACTTGCAACCGTGTGTGCTTACATGTCACAGTCTGATAGCACTCCTTCCAATCAGAATGCAGTCTTAATACTCTAAAGTTGACATCAAAAACATGGTCCATTGTGGCATAATGTTGATCAAGAATGCGTCTCATGCCTCACTTCTTTTGCACTGAATCCCACTAGAGAAAAGCCTATTTATACAAAACAAGATTCTTTTGAAAGAGATGAAGAGAAGAAGCATAAAAGAAAAATATAAAATAAAATTTCCATGTGGCAACCCCCTTCTCCATCTGACTCACAAGATCTGGAGATAATTGAAAAACTAAAGGTGGATTTGAGAAAATAGAATTCCAAACAAGATGAAGATTCCATGAAATTTAGAGGCTTCGCCACGCTCTGAGCAAGTCCAAACTTTCTATTAGAATTAGTCTTGTGCATGAAATTTTATTTTATCTTTAGCTATTTTTATTTAATTTTAGTTATTTTTATTTTATTTTATTTTATTTCTTATTTCTAGTTTTATTTGTTTATTTCAATTAATTTTAGAATGCATTTGATTATATTTTTATTGTTTTCCTTTTAAATATTTTATTTCCACTCATTTGTGTAGGTGAATTTAAGAAATGTAATAAAAAGGCAATATGAAGAGTAAAACAGGGGATTTTGGATAGTGAAAAGCTAGAGGGAATTAAAAGAAGACAAACAGGGCAAAGTGGCTAAATCTGTGCGATGTAGCACCCAAAAACTTGGGCTGTAGTGTCAATTTGTGCAATTAGGCAACCTAGGGTAGGGTTTGGGCGCTGTAGCCCCAAAAACTCAATTGCAACCCCAGACCTAGTGTGTTTTGGCACTGCAATGCCAAAAACTTTAGTTGTAGCACCGGAGACATTCCTCTAGACTTCCTAGCTCGTTTTTTGGAGTTGCAACACGGATACTTCTTTTGCGGCGCCAAAACACGCACAATCCTCAAAAAGGAAATCTATAAAAAGAAATGCTAGGGTTTTCTTAGGGATTCTTAGAGGGGGGTTAGAGGCACAATTAGAGCTAGAGGAAGATAGTCCTTTAGGCTCTTTGTGGCTTCTATATTTGAGAAGAACTCCTCCATATGTAATTAAATAAAAATTAGTGTTAGTTTTTGTTTTTATATTTAGTTTTTGTTTTTAGCTTTAGTTTTGAATCTTGGCAATTCATCTTCAACAAATTAAAGAGGAGATCATTTTTGGGGCTTCAAGAAGGCAAAGGAGGAAAAAAGATTTGAGTTTTCTCTACAACAGTTCATTATAATCTTTATTCTCTTTGAAATTTTGTTGTATTAATGATGTGCAAACTCTTTTGGATTTTGTTGATGATTATTGCTATAGATTGATTTTTTTATCTAGAGGATTGATGTAGCTTAACTTGAACTATGTTTTGAATATTTATTTTGTTTTTAATAAAATTTCATTTCAATTCATTTGTGTTCTTTAGTTTTAATGCTTCTAATTTACTTGATCAATAAATTCGATGATTTAGACATGTAGAATTAATGCTTGCGAAAAGGAATTTGGATTTGTGTAACACAACTTAAGTGTTATTATGTTTGGGAGACCAATAATACTTGGGTAATAAATTGTTAGGCTTGAATTTAATGAGTATATACACATTTTAGTAAATACGGATATTGCTTTAAATGTTTATGCATATTATCTCATTTGACGCTTGGGAGAGGTAATCAGGTAAGACTAGAGCTTTAATTAATGAATTGAATGAAACTAATTAACAATATTACTGAATTGGATAAACATACGAATAGTAAAGTAAAGTCAACTCTCTAGAGCTTTTCTTTTAACATTAGTTTTTAGTTCTCATTTTCATTTCTTTTATTTTTATTTTATTTTAATTTCAATTATCCAAATAAGTCTAAAGTTAATCTAATTTTAGACTTAATTAGCATTAAACATAATCCCATGATTCGACACTCTTAATCATTATATTACTCATAGCAACCCATGCACTTGTGGAGGCAACAGCATAATGGGTCTTAATTAGTGAAAACAAGGTGGGAAAAGCAGTTGAGTACTTCAGAAGAACAGTCTTGGATAGAGACTTCAGTTCATCTTTTTAAAGGAACGAAATAATGTGATTCTTCTGAAGATTGTCTGGGGGTCGGTTGAAATAAACATAAGGATAGAGCCAAGACGCCAATTCCCCTGCACTAAAATGGGAAAATTTTGCCAATTTTTTTCTCTAACAAGCAGGAGGTCTTCGAATAGATGCAAACCAGTGATGGAAGGATGCAGTTGGAAGAAATCCCTTTGAGTTCTAACAAGGTCATAGCAGGATAAAATGTCATTTACAATCAGAGGAATGTACACAAGATCAATAAAATAAGTGGCAAAATAAAGAATGCAAAAACTGTCGGGGGATAATTGGAAAGGAGAAAAATGAGAAAGAGCAAGGAATTCGGAAATTAGAGGATGTAAGGAAAAAGAAACGAAACGCAATTGGTCAAGGACGAACATCCCATCTTCGAGACTGATATTTTCACCGATAGAAAGGTTTGCATTATGAGGAAAATTGAAAAGGGAAATATTGTTGGAATTGAAATAAAAAACGTAGCGGAAGAAATGGATCGTTGACAAATAAAAATTTTTTAAAAACTTTGTTCATGAAAAATAGATATATAATTTTAATTAATAATAGAAAGCTTTTGAAATTTTACAAACCTTTTGAAGACTATCAGCGTATCCTAGCTTTCTTTTTTGACACCATGATCTTCCAATCCAGGCCTCCACACCAATGAAAAGACGAGTGGGCGTCAAACTGCAAGAATAAATTTTCCTCACACTTTTCTGAATTTACTATGTACTCAACACATGAGATAGCGTATCTTTTTTTCAAAGAAGAACTCTCAATTTTTCTCTCTAAGTAATTTGTAAAAGTCACGTGAAAGAAAAAAACTCTTGAGATAACTGTTATCTCTCCTTTTTTATTTCTGAGCAATTAGTTATTTTTCAATTGACTTTCAATTTAAAATAACCACCATATCACATATATAAAAAAACGTTATATTTTACAAGGTTATAACTTTTTATCTTTCCCTTTCCTTCTTTTTCTCTTCTTCTCTTTTTTTTTTTTGTCTCCCGAATCACCAAGTGATTCGTATGACACACATACATACATATATATAAAACTAAGAAAGTAAACGAAACGTAAAGTAACTTTACGTTTGCATTTTTTTTTTTTTAAACAGAATCACAATATGATTCTTTTAAAATTATA
>CAMOHE010029765.1:0-10429 GCA_946598075.1 Artocarpus hirsutus | reverse complement strand
CAACAAGTTTATCTTGATTTAATTTTGTCACAAAATTAATTCAACCGATAAACAAACATGAATTATTTGATTCTTCCAAATTTCAACCAATCTAATAAATCTGACATAAGTCACCAATTATTGTAAAAGCATGTCGTATCGTTACAGGATTTTGTGAGCTAGCAAAGGGGACCAAATGGACCTATATAGTTCAAGCTCCCGATAATTATGAAACCCAATATCCCAGATATACATTTCATAATTATCAACTCCAACGCTACTCCACTAAAAGCTTGGAGTTGCACTCTCGAACTCTATAGAATTACAAAGCCTGTATAGCTAAGTCTCCATGACATATCATAGTGTATCGTTTCCCCATAGGATTATCCATAATCGGCTTAAGGACAAGTTCTGTCTTACCTTCCCGATTATTTTTATCTTACGTTCTATTATCTCACCATAGGAAAGCTTACCATCCAATGACAGTATACCATTTGGTTACACCTATGTATCTAAATGGTTGAGCGCTCCAGTTTTTCAATTACAGAATAACGCATATAAGAGGATATCATTACTCCTAAAGAGGAGCTACGGATTTCATATCTATGAATAACAGGTTTACGTCATCAAGTGTCATGCCTCCAATGTACCAGCATGCATACCACTATTAAGATGTAGGTGTCACCCTTTGGTACATCAAAAAACACAAGTCAAGACAACATGCCCACTATTCATCTCAGGATTGAGATACAATACAAATGATTGTCTGAAGTGAATCAATTTGCCAAGACAGAATTATTAATCCAAATCAATTCACTTTATGTCCCGATCCAACACATCGTCACCTATGACAACGTGCCAATGTTTCTATTCACGGAGTCCACCTCCGATGGTCAAGACAAACCATATCCCAATAGGAATATAGACAACATAACAATCTTTACATGAATAAAGTGCCCAACTTTATTCCATCGATTGCAGATCTTATGTTTGTAGACCATCACCTTAAGAATCATGTCTTCAGCATAATCTGTCCATCATATGCCCAATTCTTAAAAGTTTAGACCGACAGTCTCAGACTATTGTTTGCTTATCATACATTCAACAAATATGAACGTAAAGAGGACAAGATTTGGTATAATAAATTCTTTATTGATAAAAATGTCTCTAAAAACATATTACATTTTTACTCCTTAGGGCATATATGTCTAACAGTTTTGACAGTTCGGATCGATCTGGTCAAGTCTAAAGTTCACCAAAAAGCTTAGACGCGTTTCCTGAAAATAGAACTTGTCAATCCATGTATTTTGGGGAAATAAAATTCAAAATAATAAAGCGACTGCACTAGTTATATATTGTATACAAGCTGCCTACGTACCCCTTGTATAGAGATCAAGCCAAACGTAGTTCAATTACATCGCAAAATCAAAGTTATATGTAGTATTTTCTTAAATGATTCGCATTCCAGCTCTTAGTTATGAAGGATCCATCGAGCTTCTCTAGCTTGTACACTCCATCTCAAACAACTTTTCGTATTCGATAAGGCCCTTCCTAATTGGCTGTCAATTTTCCAACATTGGCCTCTTTAGTGTTTTGAAAAAATTTTCTGAGTATGAGCTCTCCTCCTTGAAATTTCATGAGCTTGACCTTTCGGTTGTAATATCTGGCTACGACTTGTTGGTAGCAACCCAGGTGATAGAAAGCTTTGTCCCTCTTTTCGTCAGCCAAGTCCAGTGCATCCTACATCATTTCATCGTTTTTTGCTTCATTTAGTAGAGAATAATCGACTCGAAGATTCTGTGCGACTATCCTAGTTGGAATAATGGCTTCTGTTCCATACACAAGCAAAAAATGGGATTCGCTCATTGCCCTTCTTGGAGTTGTTCGATAGGCCCACAGCACCATCAGGAGTTCCTCGACCCATCGTCCTTTTCTTGCCTTGAGTTTCTTCTTCAGATTCTTTACAATCGTCTTATTTGTTGCCTCTGCTTGTCCATTTCCTTACGGGTATCTTGGAGTTGAGAAGCTTAGAATAATATCCCAATCACAACACAACTTCCTAAAAGACAACGAGACAAATTGAGAGTCGTTGTCAGTGACTATCTCTCTTTGGACTTCGAACCGACAGATGATATTCCTCTAAACAAATATTTTGACATCTCGTTCTTTAATGTCCACAAAGGCTTTGGCTTCAACCCATTTGGAGAAATAATCAGTGAGGATGAGCAAATACTTCACTTGTCTAAGAGCCGGAGGAAACGGTCCGACGACATCCATCGAGTACTTCATGAAAGGGTACGACGAACTGACCCAAGAAAGCTCTTCTATGGGTTAATGCATGATGGGAACATGCCTCTGGCAGCTGTTGCATTTGCGAGCAAAGTTTTCATAATCACTCTACATGGTCAGTTAGTAGAATCCTTGCCTCTTCACCTTGTTGCACAACGACCTCCTACCTCAATGATTTTCACACAATCCCTCATGTACTTCTTGAATTACTTTCTTGATCTCATCTTCTCCGAGACACCGGAGATAAGGTCCCGTGAAAGAACACCTATACAGCTTTCCATCAATCAAGCAGTATCTTACAGCTTGTACTTTGATCTTTCTCACAGTCTACTTGTCTTCTGGAAGCCAGCCATCACTGATGTACATCTGAATAGGCGTTCTCCAATCGTCCCTAGGGTCGACATAGCTTGTGTTTTCAACTGGTAAAATCTAGGGCTTTCAATTAGTTCCAAAGGGATTGTTCTCCTCTCGCTCACTTCGACGGATGATCCCAAGTTTGCCAGTGCATCGGCTCTAGAGTTGTGTTCTCGTGGTATATGCTTAGCCTTGAAATGATCGAATTGTGCCTTCAGTTTGTTAACTAAGCTTAGGTATAGATGCATCTTCTCGTCTCGTGCCTCAAATTCTCCATTGATTGGGTTAACGGCCAACGTGGAGTCCCTTTCCAAAAAAAGTTTAGTTGCCCCCAATGAAGCAGCTAGCCTTGTTCCAGCCACCATGGCCTCATATTCGGCCTCATTATTAGGAGACTTAAATTCCAATCGAGAACTCTATTCGATCTCCTCACCAGTTGGGGTCTTTAAAACTACTCCTATTCCTGACCCTTTTTCATTGCTCGACCATCGACTTGCATGATCCTTGCTCCTGATCCCTATTCTTCAGTACCGCAAGTTAGTTCAGCTATGAAATCTGCGAGCACTTGAGCCTTCAATGCTGTCTGAGGTTTGTACTCGATGTCAAACTCTGTCAGTTCAACTGGCCATTTTGTCATTCTGCCAGATACATCAGGCTTGTGTAAAATTGCTCTCATCGAGTACGACGATAGCACCACGATAGTGTGTCCTTGAAAGTACGGATGGAGTTTTCGAGCCAACATGGCAAGTGCAAGTGTGAGCTTTTCGATGATTGAGTACCTCGTTTCAGCATCCAACAGGGTGTGGCCAACGAAGAATACTAGTTTTTGGACAGCATCTTCTTTTCGAACAAGAGCTGAACTCACTGCCGTTTCTAAAACCGCAATGTACAAGTAGAGCAGTTTGCCCTCTTTTGGTTTTGATAGGATTGGTGGGGTTGTCAAGTACTTCTTCAGTTCTTGGAATGCTGACTCGCATCGTTTGTTCCATTTGAACTTTGTATTCTTTTTGAGCAACTAGAAAAAAGGAAGGCATTTGTCAGAGCATCTTGCAATAAATCAGCTCGGTGTTGCTACTTGGCCGGTAAGTTTCTGGATTTCCCGTTTGGTTCTTAGAGAAGACATTAATTGGAAAGCTTTAATCTAATTAGGATTTGCCTCGATTCCTTGCTTCGTAACGAGATATCCCAAGAACATGCCGCTCGTCACTCCGAAAGTGTATTTCTTTGGATTCAGCTTCATGCCATATTTTTGAAGAACGTGAAGCATTCTTGCAAATATTGAACATGGAGATGAGCCTGCAGAGACTTAACCAACATGTCATCGATGTAAACCTCCATATTCTTACCAATTTGTTGCTCGAACATCGCATTGATAAGTCATTGGTAAGTTGCTCTCGCATTCTTCAACCCGAAAGGCATGAATTTAAAATAAAAAATGCCTTGTTCTATTATAAAGGCAGTCTTCTCTTGGTCATCAGGGTGCAGTAGGATTTGATTGTAGCTAGAGAATGCATCAAGGAAGCTTAAAATCTCATGTCCAGTTGTAGCGTCGAGAGTCGATCGATGTGAGGCAATATATAGCTGTCCTTTAGGCAAGCTTTGTTAAGATTAGTGAAGTTGACACACATGTGCCACTTCCCATTTTTCTTCTTCGCAATTACCACATTAGCAAGCCAATCAAGATACTGGATAGGGCGTATATAGCCAACTTTAAGTAATCTCCTCACTTCATCCTTGACCACGTTGTTTCGCTCGATTCCAAGCTTCCTTCTCTTCTGTCGGACTGGTTTATGTTCTGGGTCGACGTTCAATCGATGGGAGATTATATTCGGGTTGATTCTAGGCATGTCTGCGTGAGACCATGCAAAACAATTAGCGTTAGCTGTAAGGAAATCAATTATTTGTTTTTATACCCTCATCGAGCTATGACCCGATCTTCACTGTACGTCTTTCATCTTGCGGGTCGATTTGGATTTCGTCAAGCTGCTCTAGAACCAATTTGACGTAGCTTTGTTTGTTTGCTTTGTCCTGTTGGTTCGTCTGTATTTGCTATAAGGCTTTTTTCTGCTTCATGGCTGTGACGTAACAACTCCTTGCTGCCTCTTGGCTTCCTCAAATTTTTTGAATACCTTACTTTGTCGGGAACCTCATTGTTTGGTGGCATGTTGAAGGAACTACCTTCATGGCATGGATCCAAGGTCTTCCCAGAATGATGTTATACCCAGATGGGCAATCCATGACCAGGAAGTAGGTCAACTTGTTCTTTCCTGCTACGTATACTAGAAGCTTGATCCTTCCAATGGTTGTTGTTGCTTCGCCATTGAAACCTACTAGTGATGTCGGGGACTTCTCGATTTCTTCTTCGCTGATTTCCATCTCTTTCAGTATTGAGAGGAAAAGGATATTGGTTGAACTTCCATTGTCAACTAGTATTCTGCTTATTTCACAGTTCGCGACGTTGAGTTTGATGACAAGTGTGTTGTCGTGTAGGGCGTTAAGCCCAAACATCTCGTCATTGCGAAACAAAATTTTGTATTCAAAGTGGTCGCCATGAGGAGAGCTTGCGGTTGCTTGATTCGCTTTCCTTTGATGCGATTTCATCTTATTCACTAAATCGCCACTAAAAACCGAGCCTCTACAAATGGCTCCTATTACCTTCCTGACTGGTGGTGGTGATGGTGTCTTCTTTTGGGCTTGTTCATCCCTTCACCTTCTTCATTCCTTATCGAGTCCATATGTTTTCCTTCCTTGTTCAGAGAGGTACTCTCTTAAATGCCCTTTCTTGAGAAGCTCCACAATCTCCAATCGTAAGGCTTTGTAGTCGACCGTCAAGTGTCCCATGTCTTGATGAAACTCGCAGTATTTTGATTGGTGGCACGAATGGCTTGGCACCAGTTTGCCTAGCCATCAGACATAATCTTTTCCCTCGAGCTGAGCAACTAGTTTTGATGGTGATATGCTCAGGGCATATTTTGGTGGTGACATGGGTCTCGTCGTAGACTGAGGCCTCTTATTTTTCCACCTCCATTCCATCTTGGGTGGTGTTCTTGTCCGTCCTCGTCGATTCGGTTGCTGCTGGTGCTTCTGGTTCCACCTGTTTTGACCTTTTATTCTTGTGAACTCTCGCTCGCACCTTTCGTTTTCCTCTTCCAGGTCGATCCACCCTTTAGCTTTGTTCAACGCTTCTTGGATCATTTGTGGGTAGTCAAAACAAATGTTATTTTTGAAAGATGACCTATGTAGAAGTCCTTGCTTCAATGCCTCTGTGGCTGTTCCATCCTCCAAATCTGAAATCTCGGAAAGTATTCTACTAAATCATTTTATGTAAGCCTGTAGTGACTCGCCTGGGCTTTGAACAATAGACCATAAATCTTTGGTTGTTTTTTTTTTGTTTTGATATGTACTGAATATGCTTTGACGAATTAATTTGCTAGTTCTTCAAAGCTGTCGATCGATCCCATTGGCAGGTTGTTGAACCATCGAAGTGCTGGGCCTTGAGCGATTGAGCGAACAGCTTACACATCATTTCATCGAGAATCGAGTCGGGAATACTTGTAGTGCTGACCACATTCTTGTACTGCAGCAGGAGGTTTTTTGGGTCTAAAGTTCCATTGAATCAAGCGAACACGATGTTTCCATACTTCGACAGTACTATTAAAGTAAGCCTCTTCATCAGTGGGGTATCCCTAATGTTTTTCGAGATGTCATCCAACGCCGGGGTCTTACTTATGGCTTTGGAAACCTTCTCGTCAATCTTCTCTTCTATGAATTTGTAATTTTGCTTGAACATTTCTCTCATCATTAATTGGATCAACTCTGGGGTCAACATATTGACAGCTGGTGCTTCCTGTCGAATTGTCGGCTCCATTCTTTTGTTTCTATCCATTTCTTTGTTGTGGTGCCTGTATTCCACATCAGTGCGTGCTGTAGTTGTAGTAGTCATCGTAGTTGTGCCAACCGATATAGTTGTTGGTGCCAGGGTCGATGGAGAGTATAACGGCTGCATTCTCCCAATCAGGCTGTGGGTACATTGTTGTGTTCCTGGTTGTGGGGTCTGAAATTGCCACTGTGTTGTGGATGAAGCTAGAAACGCTGAATACCTATAGTACGGGTAGTAATACGACTGTGGGGCCATCTAGGAGTTTTGATAGCTAATTTGGCTCCTCAAAGCCAAATTCTCACTGCTCAGTTGCTCCATTCTCCAGTCGCGTTCTTGAGAACGAACTGCTTGCTCTTGAAGTGTTTTCTTTAGAGCCTCCACTTCTACTACAAGGGCTTCCATTTTTCGGTTGTCTTGAGAGATTGCTTTCGTCTCTTCCACTGTGGTCTCTAGAGTGCGCTAGTTGTCATTGTTGTATGCCATTTGAATTTGAGTCTTTAGATCCTGGAGTTGATGACTTGATGGGCCCCACGGTGGGCGCTAAACTATAGATGATGGATCTAGAATCAAGATGCTAAAATTTAAATTAAGTTGTTAGAAACTTGGGCCCTCAAATCACCGTTAAATGGACCTGTTCACTCGAATATATGCACTAGATTAAGATAAAATGAAAAAACGATGCAGAAATAAAAGAACACGTAAGATTTATAGTGGTTCACTCTATTAATGAAGAGCTATGTCCACTGTAGTTCACTATGAAAACAATCAGTATAGGTTTACAAAGAAAAGGAGAAAATAAATTGATAGGGTTTTAGCCTCTGATTTTTTTTGTGTCCTACAACAAAGCAACCTTCCCCCTTTATAGAGAGCATGAGAAAGAATCGTGGCCGTCAACTGTCAGGCGGAGCGGGGTAATGCCTTGTAAGTAACTGTAATAGTGGGACATGTGTCGGTTGATGATTAGCTGCAGAAATCACGTCTTCCTCATGTTTTGGTCTAGGACTTGACGTGTTTTAACCGTCAGAACATGCTATTGACCTTCGAATATAGACGATCGATCTAGACGAATAAGGGCCTGAAAGAACGCGGATTATCTTGGATGAAAAGCTTTGAGAAGAAGTAATCAATCCAAACGAACCGAACGAATAGCCGATTCGATTGAGCTGATCTCGTTTGATTCGTTCAATCATCATTATTGGGCCGCCAGGGCCCGTGGGCAATTTAGGCCGGTGCGAATTGTACCCCAACAACTATTCAAATAATTTTAGTCCAGAATTTTCTTTAAATAGAAAATTAATCAACTTATTTTTATCATTTTACCATAAGATTAGGAATCAAAATAGATAACATCTATCATATATGATTTTTCCCTAAGGTTAGGGATTTGGTAATCATCCTAGATCTAAATTCCAAATTTAGATCTTATCTAAATAAAATCTAGCTTCCTAAATTGAATCACAAGATTCAATTCTAGCTAATTTGAATCTCATTCAAACTCAAGATTTTATTTGTCCCTAATCTTCCTTTTGATCACTATAAATCAAAATTTAAATCTCTAGGTTCCAAATGATTTTATCCATAATCTTTCTTAAAAAAATTAATGAAATTATTGAAATAATAATAATATAATATTTTTTCTTTATTTAAATTATTATTTATTATTATCAATATAATAATTTATATAATATGTTTAATATACACGCCTTAGGTTTGCTTTTGCAGACCCGTTTCCAACGTAAATACCTGTGCCAAAAGTTGTGGGCTAGCTTGCTGGCCCACTTCAGCTTGCAGCAGCACCCAAATGGGCACTGCATCTTCCTCTTTACTGTGGTCTATGGCCACTACTTCATGCACTGGGATTCAAAATCCCTCTAGTGCAACTACAGAGAAAAAAGTCTATGCAATGCCATAGGGTTTTTCAAACCATATACTACACAATATAAGAATTCTTATAACAGTGTATATTGAATATACATTAAACCCAAAATTTTAATAAAGAAAATATTACAGAAAATAAATTATAAAGGTTCTAGTAGAATGCTCCATCTTCATGATTCTTCAGCATAGAATTAAACTGTTTTCGGTTTACATAATTCTAAGAAAGAAATAAATTCTAAACAGTAATAATAGACTACATCCTATTACACTTATAATTCCATGAATAAACCCTAGATGTATATATTTTTAAGCTCTAAAGGACTATAACCGCAATAATTAAAAAATAAATAATAATAATTACCACTCACCATAAATTTCTAAGATAACAAGTAATTAATACTTACTACACATATTAATTCACATATAGAAAACCTAGAGTTTCTTTTCTCCATAATATCAATTCATTGCATCAAGAGTTAAAATCAGATCACATAATTTATGTCTATAGCATAATCAGGAGTTCGCTTTGATACCAATTATTTGAAAAATAGTTTGGTGATATAGTGCAATATTAAAAATTTTTATGAATCACCCAGAAAACTAACTCATAATGCTATAAACAATAAATTAAATCTAATTTAACGTACCTGTTAGAGATCAAAAATAGCACTTCTAACTGAATAATTCTTCAACAATGAATCTCTACCGTCATATTTTCAATGCTATTCTCTTCCCACTACTTATTTTTTTTGTGTGTGTATAGGCATAACTCAACGATAACTCACCACAGACTCTCCTCTATATTTTTTCTCTTTAAAAGATGCACAATAGCACTCTTTTTCTGAATCCAAAACCCAAGGTGTAGAGGCCTCTATTTATAGAGTTGGTTTGAGGAGGTAGAAGTCTATCAATATTAGGAGAAGATGTTTTTTTCTCTCCTCCACCTATCTCACATGCCAATCTCAAAGGATTTATCATCACTATGCACGCCATTTACTAGATAAAGGAGAATCCAAACTCAACCAATTATAGTGTAAAATTCTGTGATTTCTGCATTATCTAGGATTATTCCTATTCAAATAATTCTATTTTAAT
This sequence comes from Artocarpus hirsutus, assembly GCA_946598075.1. Lineage (NCBI taxonomy): Eukaryota > Viridiplantae > Streptophyta > Magnoliopsida > Rosales > Moraceae > Artocarpus > Artocarpus hirsutus. The sequence continues at coordinate 954 of CAMOHE010029765.1, read as the reverse complement.
TAGAATTCATTTATTCTTGATAATTATCTAAATTAAATAATTATGAATAATTAACCTTTATCCAAATTCAAATACAATTAGGATCTAAATTAATTATTCAAAATAATTAATTACCACAAAATCCTAATGATTAATTTGAATAAAAATTATCATGAAATTAATTAATTAATTAATCAATTCCTATATCTACCCCTACTGTAGGTGCCATGTAACGCCCCTATATAGGGGTTAACAGTTTTTGAATAAATAAAATGAAAATCAAAAAATTAAGATAAAACATCAAAGTAATTTGTCTGGGACTTGAATAAAAACTCTCAAAATAAAAATAAAACATAAACAAATAAATAAACCACAGTTTAATGTAACACCTTAAATTTTAATAATATAAATCTGTCATCATTATTATTTCAACCCTCAACAAATCTTAATACAGTCATAGAAAGTAATAATCGATGTTTACATTATCATGAAGATCATTCTTTGCATTCGAAGCCATCCCAACGTAATATAATTACATAGCTTCCTCAACTATTTTTCCTTCAATAATCTCACACTTAATAAGTCCTGAAAAGAGGAAAATATAAGGGAATGAGTGACAACATACTCAATAGGGAAAACCATTACTCACCTTAAGGTTTTATTCATTACCACATTAAAACTGCATGGCTAGTTAATTTACATCATATACCAGATTATGAGGTTTATTATGATCATATCTCGTGGATACCATAGTTAACCATTACCAAGTTTCACACTTATATAAACATACAAATATTACAATTCATCATTATTCCTAGGTATCCACATTAAATAAAGTAACACTCCACTTATCGAAACCCAAATGGGCGTGCTTGGCCACCCTCTAAACATTCCGAGGGTATTCCGGTGAGGGGACATCAAGCCCCAAGTCCTCACCAAGTCGATTCTTGTACAGTGCATTCTGGGACTTTCGAC
>CAMOHE010029764.1:0-30987 GCA_946598075.1 Artocarpus hirsutus | reverse complement strand
GCCGGTACGTTAGAGGCATGACTCTTGATGACGTAGACCTGTTATTCATAGATATGGAATCCATAGCTCCTTTTTAGGAGTAGTGATATCCTCTTATATGCGTTATCCTATAATTGGAAAACTGGAGCGCTCAACCATTTGGATACATAGGTGTAACCGAATGGTATACTGTCTTTGGATGGTAAGTTTTCCAATGGTGAGATAATTGAACGTAAAATAAAAATAATCGGGAAGGTAAGACAGAACTTGTCGTTAAGCCGATTATGGATAATCCTATGGGGATACGATACACTATGATATGTCATGGAGAATTAGCTATACGGGCTTCGTAATTCTATAGAGTTCGAGAGTGTAGCTCCAAGCTTTTAGTGGAGTAGCGTTGGAGTTGATAATTATGAAATGCATATCTGGGATATTGGGTTTCATAATTATTAGGAGCTTGAACTATATAGGTCCATTTGGTCCCTCTTGCTAGCTCACAAAATCCTATAACGATACGGCGTGCTTTTACAATAATTGGTGACCTATGTCAATTTATTAGATTGGTTGAAAATTTGGAAGAATCAAATAATTCATGTCTGTTTGTCAGTTGAATTAATTTTGAGAACAAAATTAATTCAAGATAAACTTGTTGAATTATTGGGGTCAGATAATTCTTGTCTGTTTATCAGTTGATTTTGGATAAATTAAATCAAGATAAACTTGTAGAATTATTAGGAATCTATTTATTTTCTTAGAGATTATCTAGATAAAGTTGTTTTACTTAGATAATTTCTTTATTGGGTTATTTGAATTAAAACTGAGGCTTTATCCTATAGAATCTCGGGTGAAAATAAAAGATTCGCGTGATTTGTATTTCGGCAGGTCGGCATGCCGAACTTAAAGTTCAGCCTGCCGATCAGGCAAGTTCAGCTTGCCTATGAAAAAGTTCGGCCTGCCTATGCGCGAATTAAAAATCGCATGTTTTCACGCGTTTTTACGCGTATCTTATCTGATATAGACCCGAATTTGGTTTTGTTTCGAATTTTGAGACCTTATCTAATAAGGAATGACCCTAGACCCAACCTCTATAAATAGGGAGTAAGTCTAATGAGTTATTAAGAGATCAATAGAGAGATTAAGAGTGATACTCTACTGGTGAGAATCTGAAACTCCCTGAGAGCTCTTGTTCACAAATCACGAACACTAGCTTTGGGTTCTCTCAATTGATTGGAAAGAGAGTCACCTTGAGGAAGAGCTGTACGTGTGAGCCCACATTCACTCCGATCGTGGATAGAGAATAGCAAAGAAGACCAGTTGGTTGAGGCTCTTCTAGAACATTACTTCTCTACATAGAATTCGAGAGCTTTTCAGCGGATACAAGGTCAGTAAGATCAGGTTAATTTATACATATAGCATGTCAAACTTGTGTTTTGAAAAATACTCTGATTTAAAATTTTAAAATTCTGCTACGTATTATTTTTCCAACAGATATGGTTTATAACACATGGTGGATTGATTCTAGATCTACAATCCATGTTTCGAATACCTTGCAAGGCATGCCAAATCTAAGGAAACCAATGCAAAGTGAGGAAGGCATCTATTGTAGAAACAAGATGCAATCACATGTAGAAGCGGTTAGCACATGTACTTTGGTTTTAAGTAGTGGTTTTATTTTGCATTTGGATAGGACATATTATGTACCAAAATTCTCTAGAAGTTTGATTTTAGTTTTGATACTTATACCATTAGGTTTTTCTTTTAATTTTTATGAAACATCTTTCAGTTTGTTTTATAAATTAAATCTTGTTGGAAATGGTACCTTGTCCAATGCTCTTTTCTCTATTGATTTGCAAAACAATACCGCTTACAATACTGTGCATGTTCACGCTGGCATAAAGCGATGTGTTATAAATGAGTATTCTGTTAGTGATGTGCCCTAGGCCAATTATGTAATGACCACATATTGATTTCATTACATTTGCATTTTGTTAATAAAGAGGCATTTTCATTATTGTTTTTGATTCTATTCTATGAATAGTTAATTCTACCTAAGGTCATCAAGTATGTGACTTGATAGTAAAACTCTTAGGTGAAAATTGAATTATATTCTAAATTATCCCTAGTCGGTCATTATTATTGGGATAATAATGAATAAAGACTAGTATGAAATTTGACTGATGATTATATTTTACTCATGTGTATGATATACTAAGTCAACTCATAGATACATATTTGAGAAATGATGTATTGGATTGACCCGCTATGAGAATACTACATAGATAATTGTCATAAGTGATTCTCATCACAATAGTATTCTCTTAGTCCTCTGACCTGAAATCACCATGGTTTCCTACATGACAAGTTCTATATTTTGACATAATCTAATATTATCTTTAACAGGATGATAGAATAGATTGTTGTTGCATATAGAGTGAATCATGTGAGGAATATGAGTGATTAAGAAGGAATTTGTCCCTTATTTATTATGAGAAAGATATCTATGGGCCCCTTGATAAGTTAGACTGAAGAAAAATGTATGGCCATACTGGAATGAATTGATAAGGGTTATCAATATCAGTCTACTTAAGATCGAGAAATAATATGATTGAATAGTATAAGGATGACATAAACCATGCCTTATGTTCAATCAAGGTATCTAGAGACAAAAAGGCTTTAATACTTATTGTAGATTAGGTTATGTCGGATTATTAACATTTGCATAACTTGGGTAATCATAATGTCTTGCTAGAGGCCACTTATGATTTGTGCGCTAGAAACAGAATTTCAAGCCCACTACTAATGTTATGTGAACCTACAGGGTCGCACACTTTAAACAGACCAAGAACGAATTTTGGGTTAACTGTGTCTAGGTTCGATGAACCTGATAATGTCCAGATTTGATGTACTAGATATGTCTAGGTTCATTGAATCTGACATTATCTAGATTATCTGAATCATATTCGAATTACTAATATTATCTAGATTTTCTGAATCATATTCAAATTACAGACATTATCTAGATTCTCTGAATCATATTCGAATTACTAATATTATCTAGATTTTCTGAATCATATTCAAATTACAGACATTATCTAGATTCTCTGAATCATATTCGAATTATAGTTTACCCTAGTTAAAATCTGACTCTATCTCGAAGTATATATATATATATATATGTTTTAGGGTGTCTAGTCGAATTAAGAAGAGAAAAGGCGTTCTCTCATTCAAAAAGGCAAAAGAAATTAAAACCTTAAAAATTAGAGAGAGTCATTTAACGCAAAAAGAGGGTGCTAGCACACCAATTCATTTTTGAGAGAGTGTTCGTGTGGATACTTGCAGAGGACGTTGCTCTAAGTAACACTGTCTAAATCCGATCCCGAATACTAAAAGCTTGAGTTAGGGTGTCACCGGAGTGAAACCGCTCTCTCCCTTCCAGAATCTTGCCCGTTTTGTCATCCTGGTAAAATTTCATGACTTTATTATCAATCTAATCGAATTGCATGGATCCTACGAGGGTTTTGTCAGAATTAATTTTTAATTTTTCCATATTTAAATCACAAAATCCAACAAATCACAACAGATTCCTCTATATGGTGGCACCGGAGATTGGGACATATCTCCATAGAGAGGATTAAGAGATTGGTAAATGATGGAGTAGTAGGTACTCTAGGTTTTACTAATTTCGATACTTGTGTGGACTGCATTAAGGGAAAGTAGACTAACAAATTCAAGAAATGTGCAAAGAGGAGTATGACCATGTTAGAAATCATACATTCAGATATTTGTAGTCTATGCATGGACTCACATAGTTCAAAATACTTCATCTCTTTCATAGATGATTACTCACGATACATATATCTCTACTTGGTTCATACAAATGATGAAGCATTGGACGCCTTTAAGATTTTTAAGGCTAAAGTAGAGAAATAATACAGAAAGTAAATTAAGATCATAGGGACAGATAAAGGTGGAGAATATTGTGGTAGATACACTAAGAATGGACAGGTGGCTAGTCCATTTATGAAGTTTCTTCAAGAGCATGGTATAGTTGCCCAATACACTATGCCTAGTTCCCCGGATCAAAATGGTGTGGCAGAAAGAAGAAACCGAACGTTAATGGACATGGTATAGAGTATGCAAAGTAACTCTAATCTTTCGAAGTCCTTGTGGACTGAAGCTCTTAAAACGGCTACATATATATTGAACCAAGTTCTAACCAAGGCTGTCCCAAAGACACCATTTGAATTATGGAAAGGTTGGAAACCGAGTTTGTAACATATACGTATTTGGGGATGCCTGTCTGAAGTGAAAGTTTGCAACCCACAAGAAAAAAAACTGGACCCAAGGACCATTAGCGGATATTTCATTGGATATGTCGAGAGATCCAAAGGGTACAGAATTTATTATCCTTCTCACAGCACTAAGATTGTGGAATCAAGAAATGCAAAATTTCTCGAGAATGACTTGATCAATGGGAGCGAATGATCCCAGGGCATCGTCCCCGAAGGGATCATTTTGTAGATCAACCACCTTACCCAAGTGATAGATTAATCATTATTCAAAACACCCCTCAAGTTCAAACAAGTGTTGTGTGACCAATCATTGAAGTTCCTCAAGCTGCTGATAACAATCTGGTGGATCAAGCTATTTAGGATTTGCTAGAAATGGTTCAACAGCTAGTTGATCAACATGTTTCTTAGGAAAATGTTGATACAACATTGAGGAGGTCTACTAGATTAAGGAAATCAGCAATACCTAGTGATTACATTGTATATCTGCAAGAATCAGACTAGAAAATTGGAGCCAAAAATGATCCCGAAACGTTTTCACATGACTTATGCAGAATCAAAACTTTGGTATGATGCCATGAAAGATGAGATGGATTCTATGGCCTGTAATGGAGTATGGGATCTTGTCAAGTTGCCTAATAGTGTAAAATCCATTGGATGTAAATGGGTCTTTAAGACTAAGAAAAACTCACAAGGCAACATTAAAAGATATAAGGCAAGACTCGTTGCTAAAGGATTCACTCAAAGGGAAAGAATTGATTATAAGGAGACCTTCTCCCTTGTGTCTAAGAAAGATTCCTTCTGCATTATCATGGCATTAGTTGCACATTTTAACTTGGAGTTGCAACAAATGGATGTGAAAATGGCCTTTCTCAATGGAGAACTAGGGGAAGAGGCTTACTTAAAACAACTAGAAGGATTTACCTCTAGTGATAGTGAGCAATTGGTGTGCAAGCTTAAGAAATCTATATATGGATTGAAACAAGCCTCCCGTCAATGGTATTTAAAATTTTTGTGATGTTATCTCTTCATTTGGATTTGTAGAGAATATTATGGATCAATGTATATACTAGAAGGTCAGTGGAAGTAAGATATATTTCCTTATCCTATATGTGGATGACATTTTACTTACAATCAATGATAAAGGCCTACTATATGAGGTGAAACAATTTCTCATAGAAAATTTTGACATGAAGGATATGGGTGATGCATCTTATGTCATTGGCATTAAGATATATAGAGACATAATTAGAGGTATTCTAGGTCTATCTCAAGAGACCTATATCAACATGGTTTTAGAGAGATTTCAAATGAAAGATCGTTCATCGAGTATAGCTTCCATTGAAAAGGGTGACAAGTTCAATTTGGACCAATGCCTGAAGAATGACCTTGAGAGGGAACAAATGCAAAACATTCCATATGCTTCTACTATTGGAAGCCTAATGTATGCTCAACTCTACACAAGACCTAACATTGCATTTGTTGTTGGAATGTTGGGAAGATATCAGAGTAATTCAGGTCTAAACCACTAGAAAGCTACAAATAAGGTGATGGGTACCTTCAAGGGACCAAAGACTACATGCTTATGTACAGACTAACTAAGAATCTAAAAGTGATTGGATATTCTGACTCTGATTATGCTGGATGCCTTAACACTAGAAGGTTGACGTCATGATATGTCTTCCTTGTAGCTAAAAGGGTTGTTTCATGGAGAAGTACAAAGCAAACTTTGATCACCACTTCTACCATGGAGTCTAAGTTCGTATCTTGTTTTGAGGCTACCTTGCATGGTGTATAGATGAAGAGCTTCATTTCTGGACGTAGAATTGTGGATTTGATTTCTAGTCCATTGGGGATATATTATGACAATTTAGCTATAGTTTTCTTGGCTAAAAACAACAAAAGTGATAGTCGAAACAAATACATCAACATCAAGTATTTAGCCATAAGAAAACGTGTTAAAGAGAAAATAGTGGTCATTAAACATATTAGCACTGAATTGATAATTGTAGATCCTTTGACAAAAGGCATGCCACCATTGAAATTCAAGGATCATGTAGAGAAAATGGGAATTGGTTCCCTCATGTGATTTTCTTTCATTGTAAGAACGGATATTAATTCAATCAAACTCTGTTTGTGATGTTTTCTCATATTTGGTTTTCTTTGTGTACACATTCCTCAAATTTGAGAAACAACATTAATGATTGGACCTAGAATATACATAACGTTTATTCATTAAGTAACATGGCCTGGTTTTAAGAGACATAATGCATTGTGATACATGAAAGATAATACTCGTGATTTAGAGAACCTATCGTCATGATTCATGTCTTTTGTTTCTTATTATGTTGAATGATGAAATTTATGGACCAAGTGGGAGAATGTTAGGATTTTCTTTATTTTATAAAGAAAATAACCGTATTTTTATTTTTTAAATTGGCCCATATTTTCCTATTAATTTAAAAAGGCAATTATAAGAATTTTAAAAACTGTCTTTGGTAGCTGCCCATATTTTGTACATTTAAAACTATCTTTGTGATGTACAGAGATATAATATACAAACTACAAAATTCTTTGGGTCTTCTAAGCCTATAATCTCATTTCAAAAAATTGCACCATCGATAAGAGATTTCAAAGGTTTAGAAGAAGAGCACTAAAACTAGAAAATCCAGATAACACCATCATCCTTCAACAGACCATAATGGCTGGAGGTATGTATTTTCATGTTTCTACATTTGATCTAAATACTATTTTGATATTAAAGCATGTTTAGATTGTATAATTTCTCTTACATGTTCCTCATGGGATGGTTGCCTCCTCTATGGTAGCCAATCTACTCTTAGAGCTTGCTTAATAAATAAATTCATATCTCAGTAGAGAAAAAAAGAGGGACCATATTTATAATCAATTGAGATAAACAAACCATGGATCTAGCTAGATATTAGGATAACATACACCTTCACTGCTTCACATGCATGGAAGGATTATTGAAACCAAAAAAGCATAATAGAAAAATTGTCATCAAGAAGAAGAAAGAGAACCTATTTGATTCATTAAAAAAATCTAATTACAACAAATTTCAAACTAGTTGCACAAATTAATTTCACAATTATCACCTTTTTTTTCTTGTCCATTTTTTTTTCAATGAAAGGAAATTTCCTTTCCCTTTGAAAAAAAGAACAACAAAAAAAGGGAAAGAATAAACAACAAAAGGCAACAGTGCACGACAATGACAACGTGTGGCTCCGACTCTGGTTGCGACGTCCTAAGATTCGGAGGGCTCAACAAGTACACTGGCAGTTGGCTAGAAGACCTCTATGAGCTTAAGGATGGTCACGCTGTTATTGGCAGTAGAGATCATCTTCTAAATCTCCTCAAGGCCGAGATTGATGTGGACGGCGTTGATGACAAAGTGGACTACAACAATGATGGCGTGGACACAATCTTGGAGGAGGATTGGGCTTGAGGAATACTTGTTGGTCCCATAGTTGCCACGGATGGGAGGCAAAAAAAATGATAGAAATTTCATAGAAGTATGAAAAAATAGGTTTTATATTTATTTTTTAAGAATAGGTGTGAAAAAGAGTTAGGCTTTGGTGAAGATTGCAAAGAGGATTGAAAAAGAAGGGTTTTAGAAGTGTTAGATAGTGAGAAGTTTTTATGCTTTAGCCTTATTTTTCACGGTAAATTACTCAAGCAGTCCCCAACCTTTTACGAAAGTGAACTATTTCTATAGATCGATGGGAGGAGAGCTGACACGTGAAGTTCTAGAGTTCATTAGATTTTCTAGAGAATTCGCCTCCGTTGTCGGGTTCGGACCATCGAAGGATGAAGCTTGAAACCTGAAAAGCTCCTAAGAGAGTGGTGGTCTAGCAATACTTAAGTATTTTGATAATAATTTCGTAAGATTTGAAAAGGATGAAGAGTTGTTGGAGGCAAGACTCGATCTCTGACAATAGAGTCGACGAGTTTTTCGAAAATTTTCTGTCCGAAGGGCAAAAACTTGGAAAGAAAAAATGGTGATTTTTTGGAGTTTGGAGAATGAAAATGATGAAGAATTTATGGGTCTAAGTCTCTCTGATAATGTCTTCTTGAATGAAGAAGATGAAGGCTATTTATGGTGGAGGTGGGTGACTTGATTTGGAGTTGGTCTCTTAGTGCTCCAACATTACATGCTAGCTCCGTTTCCCTCCAAAGCAAGTGGTGCCAAGTGCTTTTGAAAGTCGATTTTTGGGTTAGTCAAAAACGGCATACATTTATGGCTACTATGGAGCTCCTCTAAGCTTGATGCTCCTAAGGGGTTTGACTAAGGCTGACAAGCATGCTTCTCCCTTCGGTGCTAGGTCTCTCCATTTTCACCAAGTTTGAAATTTTTGACACACTATTAGTGCTCTTCCAAAATTTCGGATAGGAATCGGTGATAAAGGTGTACACAATGCCTTCGACAGCGAACCTTTGACTCGGGTAAAGGTTATCTTGCTGTAGATGGAGCCCCTCTAGAGGCACGTGCTGGGTGCTCCGTCCCTAGGTTTTTCCTGACATTTTTGCTGCGAAAATGATTTCTGGACCTAGATTTTGATTCCTTAGGCTAGGCTAAGGCAAAGATAGAGTTTTCGAGTCATTTTCAAAGGCGCAACGGAAGATTTTTGGGGTTGTTTTTCTTTATCACCCTTTTATTTTGATTCAATTAACTTTAAAATCCCTCCAACAAGACTTAAAATAGAATCAAACAACAAAAAAATGAGCTCATTACGCTACTCATGACCTACCAAACCACGATTCATGATAGTTCTTGAAGCATGGTTTGGGTCCACGAAGCAAGCCCATTGATGCCTAAGATGAGGATTGTGGGCTTGGACCATGAAAGGTATCTAGTACAAAATTGACCATCAACCGATATCATTTTTTAGTTGAAATTACTAAATTATTTTTAAAATAATTGATAGAATAAAAATTTAATTATATAATTAAAAACAAATTAAATTAGAAAACCTAAAAAAAATAAAAGCAAACCCAAATAAAATCATATCTTCTTCTTTCTCAGAATTTTCTCGGGCCCCAAATCATCGTCACGCCACTGATTTGCTTCTTCATCGTCCAACTGACTCGTGAAAAACAAAAACAAAAACAAAACAAAACAAAACTTTTCTCATATTAAAAACCTGATTCGCCGAAGGTTGAACCAAAACAAAAAGAAGAAGAAAAAGAAAGCACTCTAACAGAGAAAATACAAAAGCCTCTCCCTCCCACCATGACTACGACCTCTGCAACTTCGCCTGAATGGCCAACGACGACTTCTTGCTAAAGGATCTCCATCCGACGGTCAAGATCTGGGTCGACGGCCTCCAATCGCCATCGATAGTCGTCAAGATCTGCATCGACGGCCTCCAATTGCCGTCGAGCGTAGTCGAATGGGAGGGGAAGAAGGGAATCGCGATCGGGTGGGAGGGCCGCTATCTGGGTTCAATCTTTTTCAATGTTCGATTTCTTTTTTTTTTTTATTTCTTTCTTTTCGGTGGCTGAGGAAAGTGAAAAGAATGGTGGTGATGGCTTTGGTGGCCTCTCTTTTTCTGTAAAACGTACGAGGTTATATATATATATATATGTGCATTTTCTTAATATTTATCGACATAAAATTTTTGGTTTTTGAATAAATTTTTTGGTTTGAATTTTTCTTTTTCTTTTTTTTGTGTGAAGAAATTTATCTCACTGTCTAGGTAATCGGGGAATTGAAGTCTTGTCATCAATTAATCAGGGTAATAATTAGGGATTCTGCATTTATATTATTATTTGTTTACGTGATAGTTAAGAGTAAAATTTTCTACCCAACTCCAAATTAGTGTTATAAGATCAGGTGTTAAGACTCCTTCTGGCACATTAGGCCGCGAGAATCCTTCAGCCGGTAAAAATGGTGGTGATGGGTTGATGGAGGAGAATGGTTGGTAAAAATGGTGGAGAATGGTCTGTAGAAGATGTTTTTCTTTTTAATTTGATGATAGTATATCATTTGTTATTTAGTTTTATTTTATTTTTAATGTTTTATTTTAATTTCTTGAAACAATAGTAATTTTACTAAAATGTCCTTACTAATGTGGTCAATTGTGCATCACATCACTGTTTTTAATATCTAATTGTTAAAATGATTCCTTAGCAACTTAGAGCCTGCTTGAGAGTTATGGGAACCACTAGTTTTCACCACAAAATCAGTTATAAATAGTAAAAAGTTCTCACATGTTACAGTAATACTACAGTGTAAAACTCTGACATGTTACAGTAAAAGTGGTTTTTACCATTGGTTTCTACCATTTTTTTAAACACCCACTTAAATGAAAAATTAAGGTTGGTTTAATAAAAAAAATTAGAAACCAAATATTTAAGTTTTTGAAAGTTAAAAGCTATGGGAAAGATATATTTTTTTTTTAAACATGAGATCATTCTCTTCAAACCTTTGATGGAGTTCTAATGGCTCAAAACACACTCTATCCTCGTCAGAGAATAAAAGCATTCTCTACAACAACAATTATGACGTCAAATTTTTTTAAATGATTGTTGACGTCAAAATTCATCCACCTCAAAAGAACTGAATTTTTAGATTAAGATCCAATTGAAAAATATCAAACAATCACAAACAAATAAAATCAAGATCAAAATAAAGAGAAAACACAAGGATTTAGTGTGGTTTGGTGCAAGGTAGTCTACGTTTGTGGAACTTTTCATTACATTTATGGGACTCTATGCTGGAACTCTCTCTTACATGCTCTCTTAATATACAACGTAAGCAAGACACAAGGTAGAGTCTTATAATAGAGCAAGACTCTGAAGGCTTACTCGGTCCTATGTTTCTCCTTTTATAGGAGTCTTCTTATGCATAGCCATTGAGCGAGGTTCACCTCACAACCATTATCTCCTGATTCATAATTCGCGCTCTTTACCTTGTCTTGAAATCGTGGGTTTTGCACCTAATAACTCAAGAATGTGCATGATTGCAATTACGTAAATAGTTATTTGGATAATTCAGACGTTGTGGGATGGTGATTGAGACTGGTTCCGCATCTGGAAATAGGAATATTAGTTAATGGTAACTTCGTTCACGTGGTTTTGGCTTGTATAGGGGAGGCAAGCTTGAGGACATTGACAAAGGACATGACTTTACTAGCATGTTAGGGTGGGATATGATACTATTGGCTGAGTGGTAGGAACCACGGTTTCCACTACAAACTCAGTTATGAACAATGTAAAGCTCTTACATGCTACAATAACAGTAAAAAAATTGCTACAGTGTAAATCTCTCACATGCTACAGTAAAAGTTGTTCTAACTATCAGTTCCCACTATCCTTCCCAACACCTTATTAGTTGTATGTTAAAAAAAGACATGACCTTGCTCTCATATTGAAGAAGAAGATGGTTTTGCTAGCACATGTCTACTAAAATTCCACGTTAGTCAACCTAGATTTTACCCTTACCTTGAGAATTCTCAACTAAAGTTTGAGAATTGTCAACTAAAGTTACCAACTCCAGTTTGTACTTACCTTTTGAGGTATGGTGGAGTTTGAGAATAATTAGATTGCTAATAGTTGTTAAAGCCTCTGAAATCTTTACTTGTATCAAAAGCATCTAATGACGCTTACTTTTTTTTTGGGATGATCCATATGGACAATTCGTTCCCTCTTTTCTTCTTCTTTTTTTTTTCACCTTTTTTTTTTGTCATTTTCTCCCTTTTTTTGGTGGTTTTTTTTTTTTCTTTTTGCTTCTTTTGTTTCTTCTCCTCATGTTTATATGTTAGTTTTTTTTTTCTTCTTTTGCTTTTTCTTTTTCTTTTACAATCCCTTTTTTTTTTGTTTTGAAAAATGCCATCAAAACTTTAAATGCTATGTCTCCTTTTAATTCGTCCCTAATGTACAATACTATCTTTTAAAATATATTTTTGCCTAAAAATCTTATAGAACGTTATTTTTATGACTATTTTTGTTATGCTAATTACCTTAACAAAATATTTTTCCTAAAAATGTGTCGTGTTTAAACATCATTTTTATCTTTATAAATTTTTTTGAAACATTTTATCCCAACAAAGTAGGACTAAACATTTCCGCCTCCTCCCCAATTTGACTGTTTTTCCCATTCATTGTTCCTTCTTTTTTTTCTTCTTTTTGGCTTCTCCGTCTCTCTTTTTTTGGCAATTTGCCTTTCGTACTTTCACATTCTTATATTTTTTTTTGTTTCTTTTGGTTTTTATTTTTTACAATTTCATTTGTTTCATTTTCAAATAGAATGTTTTTTCTTTTTTTTTTCCAGCTCATTTATTTTGTTTTGAAATACATCAATAGAATATTTCTATCTTCTAATTTATCCTCATTATCTAAAAAGTTGTTTTTTTGGTTGAAACATTTTTTTCTTTTTTCTTTTTTAATTTTGCTTATCATTATTCTGTCAATTTTACCCATAAAATAACTTCTTTCAAATATGTCTATGTTTATTCAACAATTTCATTTTCTATATTTTTTTTGAAATATTTTTCTCAGCTCACATGTAATTATGTTTTTTGGTTTTCTACTTGGCCTAGTACAACAACCTTTTTTTTTTAATATATTTTTTAAAGTTTTTTCACACTATCCTTTGAACTTCTATTTTCTCTTTTTTGATAATACTTCTTAATACAAATAAAAAAGAAGATAAATAGAGTAGGTAGAAAAGAAATCAAATGGTAGCAAAAGGTCACAATTCATCATTTCCAAGATCCTTTTCCTCCGAATTAATTTTGAAATTCTAGCAGATATCCTATTTATAAGATGTTTGCAAGAATAGTTCAAACTAATAGTTTAAACTGTAAATAGTGTAAAGCTCTCATATATTATAGTTAAAAACTACAATGTAAAACTCTTACATATTATAACTCTCAAACCTAAACTAATGGTTTAAACTACTCTTCTAAATACTCTATTAGTCAAATCTCTCAAGTTTTGAAGGGGAACATGGAGAATAAAAAGGAAAAAAGAAAGTCCTTACACGTATAAGTTTGTTTGGCCTCATATTTATGTTAGTGTCTTTTTTAAAGTTATCATTAAACATTCATTACTATCCATACGCAACTTTTAAAGGGAGAAAAAGTAAAACAACACATTAAGGTTAGAACTTGGTAAATAATATCATATAGTTTCAAAATATGTAATTTATAATATTTCATGAGAAATTGAAAACAAAAACCATAAAATACCTCATCTTTTTATGCTTTTATATCTCTCACCCTCCTCCTTAGTTGGTGTCATTGGCAGCCAAGAAATACAATATTTATTGAGAAATACCATATTTATTGTGTAAATATAAAAATTCACCACTGACTTTGCAAAAACGCCGACATCCGAGGAATATAATATTTATCGAGAAATACCATATTCACAGTGTAATACAAAAATTCACCAATGATTTCACTGAATCACTAGCGGCTGAAAAATATTATATTTATCGTGTAATACAAAAATTTATCGATGATTTTGTCAGACCGTCGATGGCCAAGAAATACAATATTTACTAAAAAATATCATATTTATCATGTAATACAAAAATTCACTAGAGACTTCACTAGATCACCAGCTGCCATAAAATTAAATATTTATTAGAAAATACTGTATTTACTATGTAACTACAAAAATTTACTGGTGACTTCGTCAGACTGCGCAATGGTGGGGAAATGCAATATTTAGTTGTAAATGTTGTACTTATTATGTAAATATAAAAATTCATTGTAACTTCATCGAACCATCGATAGTCAGAAAATGTAGTATTACTCTAATAATATTGTATTATCATATGAAAGCAAAAATTCACAGAAAAACTTCATTGAACCTCTAGTGATCGAAAAATACAGTATTATTAGAGTAATACTATATTTACCACATGAATACAAATATTCACTTACTATTTCACCGAACCACTGGCAGTCAGGACAATATTACTTTGACATTACTGTATTACTATGTAAATACAAAAATTTACTGACAATTTTAGTAGATCGCCGTGACCGTGAAATACAGTATTAACATAGAAATAAAAATCTAATATTACCGTTAATTTAAACCATTTTTCTTAACACCGTTTTAAATTAAAAAGATGTAATAAATTCACTATATAACTCAATAAGAATCCATCTAATAAGAATTGTTTTCCATCATATATAGAATTCTTTTTTTTAATATATCCTAAATGTAAAGTTCCGTTATTTTTTTAAGCAAAGCTTTAAACATTTATTTCTTCTTTCGTCTTTTCCACAGAGTCATTAGTAACGAGCTTTAGTTTTTGTCCTTCTCTCTTTGGCTAATCAAAAGTCTGACGACTCATTATTGTTTTGGACCACAAAATACTTCTCACCATCCTTTCAGTGCCCTAAACATTGGCCATATATTACCTTTTAGCATGTCTTGTATTACAACATTAATAATAAACAATTAGCCTAGTACCTCTTGATTGAGCATTAATCATACTCGTGTACGCAGCAATGGAAAAAATCACTAAAATGCAGTTCACACCCAAAACGACAAAGAAAACGAAAAACTTGCAAAAACTGGACAATATTACATATGGCTGTGGCGTTCAAACTTGTCATATCAACTGTCGCTCGAGGGCCTGTCATTGTGCACTGTCAACGAAGATCGTCGTAGCAGCTAAGATTGCGATGAACCAACAAGATTTCGATGGAGCAGCAGAGATCGCGACGGCTTCGGATTCTCTACAATCGCGATAGAGCAGTCGCCCATCCGATCTCCATGATGAGCCTGCCAAGGGGATCCATCAAAGATTCATGACGATCTGACGACGACGAGCTTTCCAAGGTGATTCGGTGAAGATCCATAACAATAGCAAGCAAAAACGAAGATCCAAGAGCTCAAAAACAGAGGAGAAGAATCGAAGATCCACCGTCGGAGCTTCTACCGTTAATAGAGTAGTAGAGAAGCTCCTCCTCGGAGCTTCCACCGTTGATGGACTAGGAGACAGATGGAGAAAACCAGAGGAGAGAAAACGTGGGGGAGAGAGGGGAAACAGAGGAGAGACAAAAAAATGAAGAGAGAGAAAGAAGAGAGAATCCAAAGAGAAAGGAGAAAAGGAAAGAGAACGAGGAGAGAGAAGAGAGAAAAATAGTTCTGAAATCTTGAAACCCAATTTGACTTTAAAGGATAGTCTCATCTTTTATTCTGTGAAAACTAATTGATACTTAATATGTATTTTGTTCGTATTTTTAAAACTATTAACATTATTTACTTAATGAATAGTCAAAATTGCCATTTCATGCAATTTCTCACTTTTAAAATACTTGCATAAATCATGTCCCATCAAGCAATTATATATAATCTTACCGCTCTGAAACTATTTGTTGGAATTAAATATGAAAACGCAATTGAAGGTACAGATCATATGACAAACAAAAGTTTTTTAAAAATTTGTTTATTGAAAATATCTATATAATTTTAATTAAATATAAAAAGCTTAGAATTTGATTCAAACTTTTTGAAAAACTATCAAGGTATCTGAGCTTTTCTTTTTAATATTATTATTTTTCAAGCCAAGCCTCTAGACTAATGGAGCTACGAGTCGGTGTCAAATTGCAGGAATAAATTAATCTTACACTTTTTTTAGATTTACTATGTACTCAATATATGAGATAACATATATGTCTTTTTAGAGAAAAAACTCTCAATTTTTCTCTCTAGAGACCCAGTAAAAAAATATTACATATACAAGTTCTAAGAAAACCGGTATCTCCTTTTTTTTATTTATAACTGAGTAATTCATTATTATATTAATTAATTTTAAATTAAAAAAACCCAAGCATTAAACTTTTTAATGGGCAAATCACATACACCTATATCAAATATACAAACGAAGTGCCTTAAAAACACCTCCAAATTTTTTTGAAAACTTTTGAAAACACATTACTATAACGTGTACATATTATATAAATATATATATAAACAAAAGTTCAAAATTAAAATATGTGATAGTGTACGTGATTATAAACATATATATATATATAGATATATAATATATATTTTAAATAACTAAACCTAATCCATGTTTATATATATATATATATATTAAATTCAAAAGTAAATCATATTTATTTAAGAATCTATTTTAAATTAACTAATTAATTATTTAATTTTGTATCCATCTTGGAAAATTCAAAATGTAGTCCTATAATCATATTATTTAAATATTTCTAATTAAGTAATTTAAAAACACATTTAATTAATCTCATAAATTAAATATAATTAATTAATTAATTAACTAATGCTTAGTTAAATATGATAATATTTATCACATTATAATATGTGTTACAGAGAACATTTTTCTATGTCATATTAATATCTCAAGTGTGAAATAATTAATTCCATACAATAAATCCAATACAGTGTTATAGAGGTGACATTAAAGACTTATAGACCTATAATTCAAGCTCCAATAAATTTGACAATTAATTAAACTCTTTAATCCGGTAATAGCCTGAAATTGAACTCTTAAAATTTTAATGAAAATTATTCAAAGAAAATTAACGAGTAATCCATTTATTTAATCATTATATAGAAGTCAGCCTTCCTTAAATAGTTTATTATAAGAGCTAGGTTCAATTTTCGTCTACCTCTCTTATTACATCTTTATCATTGAGTTTCAATAATTTTCTAATGAGCAGTAAATTGATAATCTTATCATAAACGAGTGCTCTACTGTTAAAATCTCGAATCATCACTCAAGAGAACTATTTTTTCAACTCCATAAGGAAGGAATGGATTCCAAATCTATATAATATTATTCTCAGCCATTTCTTACATGATATATCTAAGATGCTAAGTTATGATCTGTCTTTAGACAAGTCTTACCATGTAAGTTAAAAAACATGATGTCATAAACAGGAGTCTAATAAATACTCAAGATTAAGACTGTCATATTTATGATCATTGTAGTAATAAATTTGAATGCTCTATTTGTAATGGACAATTATTAGAGATTCATAATTTATTTGGTCCACGAAGGTTACCACCATCAAGGAGTAATAGAATTTGGACATGATGATAGTGGAAGAACATATGGGTTCTCTAAAAACCTACAAGAAGAAATTGAAAACAAAAAGAATGAGAAGGATTATGGCATAGGATTGATGGCGAAAAAGGAAATGAGGAAGAAGCTACTAAAGTTGACCTCACAAACGAAGTAATGGAGTTGTTAAAACAAAATTTTCAACAGTACCTAAAAGATAATTTCTATCAGAACAACAGAAGGTTCGCAATACGTCCAGATAGAATCAAAATTACAAGGCTTGTGGAAACAATAGCAAGGAAAAAGGGTCTAACAAAAAGAAAGAAATACAATGCAATGAATGTGAAGGCTATGGCCACATTGCAGCTGATTGTGCTAACACCGAAGCTAAAAGGAATGGCAGTAACCGAGGCAAGATAGCAACTTGGAGTGATGAAGAAGAATATACCAAGGAAGAAGAAGAAGAAGCAATCAATAATTTTGTTGCTTTCATTAGGTCAACTAACTTCTTTGATTGTGATTCATAATATAAAAATAATCACTTCTTTGATGAACTCCAAGAAGCCTATGATGGACTGTATGCCTAATAGGAGAAAATGGTTGAAAAGAACAAAGTCTTGAAAGAGAAGATTTTGAACCTACAACTAGAAAAGAAAGCAATGGGATCTGGATATAACTCACTAAAGAGACAACTAGGAAAAACTTCAGACTGTCAATACAAAACTTACCAGGTCCAAAGAAACTATACAGAAGCTCATTATTCATGCTACTAAGCTAAATAAGGTGAACACCAAAAACCCTTCAGGTACGGCCAAAGGAAAGACTGTGTCGTAACGGTCGAACAAGCGGAAAAACTCAAGCAACAGACACTGCAGTCCTTCCAATGATTGTAGGAACAAATAGAACTAGAACAACACCATCTCTACATCTAACAGACGCCTCAAGTCAAGGTATAGGCAAGTAGTAAAGGTAACAAAACTTTCAAAATCTCTCTTTGTCATCACTATGGTGTTAAGGGACACATAAGACCTAATTGCCTTTAACTCATTCAATTAATTTGTAAAGATAAAGGCTATGAGCTGGATAACAAAAGTAAACCTATCAGAACATATACCATTAAGAATAAACCAGTAAAGAAAATGACACAAAAGCAAAAATGAATTAAATTGTTTCGCTTCATATATTTCTCTTAAAGCATTCACATGGGTGTTCTAGACATTTGATAGGTAATAGACAACTTTCCAAAGATTACAAGTCGTGCTCTAAAATGTCTGTCACTTTTGGTGATGGGAAGAAAAGAATGATCACTAAAAAAGGAACCTTAGAGGTTATCGGGTTCCCTAAATCGTAGAAAACTACAAGTGCAGTTTACTCAAGTTGGTTGTTAGGTTTCAAACAAATTGGCACAGTGTGCATTAACAAGCCAAAGATTTAGCGATAACTGTTACCTATTGGAACAGTCATTGTATAGTTTCTCCATGACCATGGGCCCAACTAAACTATGGCACCAATGGCTAGGAACTATGAATTACAAAGACTTACATAAACTTGTCCGCCTTGATGCAGCCAAGGGTATCACGAAGTTGGGAAACAAACCCAAAGAGATGTGTGGTGTTGAGTTTAGTGCCTTAAAAGCTATGACATTAAACATATTGTTAATAAATAAATAAAGTGACATTTATTATTATTTTGGCTACTTATATGTATTATGAATACATTTATAAACATCGAGAAAATTTCATGATTATTTATGTTACTATAAATTTAGCATATAATTGTTATATGCTTAGGGATAAAATTTATAGATAATAATCTAAATAATCTGTAATAATTAATTAAAATTTGATAATAATCTAAATAGTCCGTAATAATTAATTAAAGTTTGGGATCTTTAATTAAATATTACAAGTACAATCCAATCTCATTTAGAATGAAATAGTCATTATCCAGACCATTAATGTAGAGATATTAGATTGGAGATACTTTATATAATGAGATTATATAGGACTAGACCAGATAAATTATGAATCTTTAATAATCATCTGTTAGAAATAGAGTATTCAAATTTATCACTATGATGATTATATAGTTGACAGTTTTAATCATGAGTATTTATTAGACTCCTATTTATGACATTATGTTTTTTGATTTGCTTGGTAAGATTTGTTTTAACACAGATTATAACTTAGCATCTTGGAAATGTAATGTAATAAATGGCTAGGAATAATATTATACAAATATAGAATCCATTCCTTCTCTATGGAAGTTAGAAAAATAGTTCTCTTGAGTAATAATTCGAGGTTTGAACAGTAGAGCACTCATTCATAATAAGATTATGAATTAACTATTCATTACACGATTATTGGAACTCAAGGATAAAGATATAATAAGAGAGGTAAACGAAAATTAAACCTAGCTCTTATTATGAACTATTTATGGAGGACTGACTTATATGTAATGATTGCATTAATGGACTACTCGCTAATTTTCTTAGAGTAATTTTACTATAACCTCAAGAGTTTAGTTTCAGGTTTTTAGTGGAGGAACATTGAAACTAACAAATATGGCACATTAATTAAAGAGTTTAATTAATTGTCAAATTTATTAGAGCTTGGGTTATAGGTCCATAGGTCCCCAATACCACCTCTGTAACACTATATTAGATTTATGCGTAGAATGAATTATACATATTTAGTTTGAAATTATTGAATTATGAATTAATTATTTCACACTTGAATTATTAATGTGACATAGAAAAATGTTCTCTGTGACACGTAATGTAATGTGATAAATGTTATCACATTTAACTGAGCATTAGTTAATTAATTATATATTTATTTTTAAAATCTAATCTTAAGTAAATTTGGTTTATTTTTGAATTTAGATATAGATATATATATATATATATATATATGGTTTTGAACCAAACCATTTTATATATAAGATTTTATAATGTATTAACATATATATATATATATTAATATAAAACAAAAAAAATGGAAACGTAACATTACATTTCACATTTTTTTACTTCATATATATATATATATATATATATGTATATATATATATAAAAGGAATCATTCACTTGATTCATTGAAAAAAAAAAGAAGGAAGTTTACTTTACGTAACTTTAACTTTTATATATATATATATATTAAAAAGTTAAATGTTTTTTTTATTCGTTTTTAGAATTAAAAAGGAAAGAAAAAAGGTTATAATCATACAAAATATATCATTTCTCCATATATCTGATATGGTAGTTGTTGAGGGTGAGCTCGGTGCCATTGCCGAGGATCCAAACTCCAAATGGTCGGCCACCCAACGCGGCAGAGGAACGTCGAGCTTATAACTGACCCTGGATATATTGAATGTCTTGTTCGAGGTGCTTCTCAGGGCTCCTCTGAGCCACACCTTACCAGGTTGCCTCCTCAGACTCGATGACAGCTTGGGTTGGACTATCTTCACTCTTAAGTGGACTTCTACTCGTTATCAATGGCTAACAAATGGCAAATAACTCACCGTCAGATACGAGCTCATCCACCAGCAGAGGGTTATGACACTTGTTGCTTGCCACCAAACATGCCATGATGTGACACTTGGGTCATGGGCAAAACCCACCTAACACCCGGTCCAAGTGGTAGCCTATAAATAAGATGTATTTATTGCATTCTGGTAAGCAAGCTCCTTTCCAACTAACTTGTTCCTAACCTCTGCTAAGCACCCCTTGCCTTGAGCATCGGAGAGCCCTTGTCTTGTTCACTAACTAACTCACCTCCGAGGCATCGCTTCTCTTGTTGCTGGTCAATCAGTATAGGCAGAGGTGAACAAGGAAGAGCTGAGCACCATGTGCCACTGCACGTAGTGTTGGTACGACGTCGGAACACAATAAGCATCAACATTTTGATGCTAAATGGAGGGGCCCTTTTTGCCTTTCAATTAAAATACCAAGCACAGTCATTCCTTGATTCATAATGGTAACTCGAGGGAACGCCCAAGATGACGCTGCCTAACAGGAGGGGTCAGGAGATCAACGAGACCGACCTCAGAACACTAGCAGACTAACGGGCCACCCACGAGCTACGACATCCCGATTCGGTGGCCAAGGGAGTGCAGCATGAGCCGAGCAAGCACTAGACCCTATCACACAGGACCCGATCCAGGAACTTACTAACGTCGTCTGGATACTCACGGAACAACTTGCACAGCAGGCACAACACCAGGCTATTCCCGGCCTCCTTCCCCTAGCACCGACAAACCAAGCTGAAGGTCGAACAGGACAAGAGATCGGCCCCATTGATAAAGCAGACTTCAGAGGCACCCAAAGCTCCACGTGCATAATATCGGCAACAACAAACTTGTCCAAGAAGGCCAAATCTGCACGCAGGTGGCGCGGCCACCATCACCCCAAGGTTCTTGGGCCTCAGTTTTTAATAGGCTCGAGCGCTGGGGGATACCACTAGGCCAAGAACCCGAAGTTGGTGACCGGGCTGAGAGCGAAGCACCCTATAGGATCAAACTACTCGAGGATACAAACAGTCGTCAGCTCTGGGACCTATAGTGCCAAATTGATGAAATTCGCAATAACCGGTTCGGCCTGGAGGATGTAGGAGCCCAGGATCCTCCATTCTTGGACATGATCATACGAGCCCCTATGCCACCCAAGTTTAAAGTCCCACAAACCAAGGCTTATGATGGGACCACAGATGTCGACGAACATGTCAAGCTATTCTGAGGACATATGCTTCTCTAGAACGCCAGCGACGCAGCTATGTGCAAAGCTTTTCGCTGACCCTCACGGGCCTAGCTTGGCAATGGTTTAGATAGCTTGACCCAGCGTCTATCACTTCTTTAGGACAGCTTATCGACGCCTTCTCAACAGTATTCTTGACCACGGAGACTAGAAGAAAAGAAATTACATACTTGTACGTTGTCAAGCAAGGGGACGGCAGCGTCCTAGATTACATAAACAGGTTCACCCGAGCAGCACTTGAGGTCAAGCACGTCGAAGACAAGGCCCTCAAACACATTTTTGTAGGGGGCCTTCGAGACGAGAAGCTTACCTGGTCTCTGGCATTTAAGTAGCCAAGCACTTTTTCACAGATGCTCGGCTATGCCCAGAGGCACGTCGATGCCGTGGAATATATGAAGAGCCGTAGAGAGGAGGCCAGCTCGAGCGGCACAAAGAAGAGCAAGAAACAGAAGGCTCTTGAGCAGGTGGCCACTGAGTAGACTAAGAAACCAAAAAAGGAGAAGTTCGAGAAGCCAAAAACTTTGACCAAGAAATTCCAGAGCTACACCCCCTTGTGGCGACAATTGACGAGATATACGCCTAGGTGAGTGGGAAAAATCTGTTAGTCCCCTAACCTAAGCTCAAGGGCAGCAGGATGAAGCGGGATTAGGCGAAATACTATGAGTCCCACAAGGACATGGGATACACCACTCGAGAATACATACAGTTGAAAGACCAGATCGAGAGGCTAGTCCGAGGAGGACATCTAAGGGAGTTCGTCGAACGGGTTCTAACACCGGCCACCAATATTAGGAGAAATGGCTAGCGAGACAGTCAAGATCGTCGACATAATGATGGTGCGAACACCCTAGAACCCCCAAACATTATTCACACGATCTTCAACGGGCCTGTTACTGGGGACACCTCGAGTAGTCGGTGAACTTACGTTCGAGAACCTTGGCTGGTGGAATTTGGTGAGTTTATCATCATGTCCGAGCATGTAAATAAGGTTTGTCGCCAGCACAACACTCCCATTACATTCATTAAGGAGGAGGCCGATAAGCTGATTCACGCGCACAACGACGCCCTCATGTTGCAAATAACATTATGCAACGAGTGTTTGTCGACAATGGTAGCTCGGCTGATATCTTGTTCAAACAGGCTTTTGACAAGATGAAGATTGGCAATGTTACAGTCGTCCCGGTCCAGACTCCACTATATGGCTTTATCGACGAATGTGTCTGAGCAGTGGGGAAGGTTACATTACCGGCGACCTTTGGAGAGGGAGTTGCTCTAGGCACCTGTGTCGTCGACTTCCTCATCGTCGATAAACCCTCTCAGTATAATATCATCCTTGGCCAACCGACGTTGAGTGCGCTGAAGGCCATAGTGTCTACATACCACCTGGCCATGAAATTTCCCACGGAGAATGGGGTTAGGGTCATTCAGTCGTCCTAGAAGGATTCTCGAGCTTGCTATAAGAATATTATCCATGCAGCAAGCGCACAACTAAATGTCTTGGCTATCTGCATGGCCGATGACGTAGACCTCCCGATGGATTCGTAGTCCCGAATGCTTACCGACCTTGACCCCTGACTTTCCAAGGAAGAGGTAGGAGCAACTCTTGTCGAGGACTTGGTGCCATTCAACTTGGACCCAAAACATCCTGAACGCACGGTCCAACTCGGATCCCAACTGCCAGCTGAGATCCAGGCCGACCTGGAGAAGTTACTTACTGAGTATCGAGACGTGTTCGTGTGGTCACATGAGGATATGCCTGGCATAGAACCGAGTATGATCTATCATCGCCTCAATGTGCAACCCAATCACAAGCCGATAATATAGAAGAGAAAAGCCTTCAATTTGGAGAGATACGCTGCGATAAACGAGGAAGTTCAGAAACTCCTCAAGGCCAGATTTGTCTAGGAAGTTAAGTATCCGGAGTGGTTGGCAAATGTCATGCTCATCAAAAAGGCCAGTGGGAAGTGGTGGGTCTGCATAGATTATACCGATCTAAACAAGGCGTGCCTAAAAGATTGCTTCCTATTGCCCTAAATAGATCAGCTTGTGGATGCGACGGCCGGGCACGAGCTGCTAAGCTTCATGGATGCGTACTCCGGGTAGAATTAGATCCAGATGGCCGAGGAAAACCAGATGAAGATGGCTTTTGTCACCGACTAGAGGCTTTACTGCTATGTAGTAATGCCCTTCAAACCAAAGAACGTCGGGGCAACTTACCAGCGGCTCGTCAATAAGATGTTTGCCAGGCTAATTGGCAAAACAATGGAGGTATACATGGATGACATTCTGATCAAATATGTCCGAGCAGGGGATCACATGACGGACCTCCGAGCAAGCTTCGATATACTCCAGGAGTATGGGATGAAACTCAACCAGGTGAAGTGTGCATTCAAAGTGAGCTCGGGCAAGTTCCTTGGATTCCTGGTTAACCGACAGGGTATTAAGGTCAACCCCGCAAAGACGCAGGCAATTATTGACATGCACTCACCTCTGACCATTAAAGAAGTGCAAAGGCTGACCGGCATGGTAGCGGCTCTGTCTAGATTTGTCTACTAAGCTACCAACAAGTGCCATCCTTTTTCAAGGCACTCAAGGGGAGGTTTGAGTGGAGCAGGGAGTGTGAAGAAGCATTCCAGAACCTAAAAAGGTACCTGGCCATGCCCCCGTTCTTGTCCAAACCTTTGCCAGGGGAAACGTTAATTGCCTACTTAGCTATTTTTGAGAGGGCCGTAAGCTCAGTTCTAGTCCGAGAAGAAGAAGGAGCCCAACACCCGATCTACTACACTAGCCACGCATTCCAAGGTGCCAAGGAGAGGTATCCCCCACTCAAAAAGTTGGCCTTCGTCCTGGTTAGCTCTGCTCAAAAGTTGCGGCCTTATTACCAGGGCCACACGATAAAAGTACCTACCAAGTTCTCGCTCCGACAAGTTTTGTAGAGTCTAGAGATATCAAGTCGAATGGCCAAGTGGTCGGTTGTGCTTGGCCAATATGACATTCATTTCACCCCAAGAACCGCAATCAAAGCTCAGGCACTGGCTGACTTTATTGTTGAATTTACGGATGCTGAGCAGGGCACGCCTCTGGCTAAGAAATCACCCGAAGTTGAAAACGACGTTCTTAGCTGTAGCGATCCCCAGCCTATGCCAGAGCAAGAATGGAGACTCTTCGTGGATGGATCATCTTGCATAGACAGATCAGGAGCCGGGTTGCTGCTGATGAGCCCAGACGGGCACAAAATACCATATGTACTCAGGTTTGACTTCAAGGCTTTGAATAATGAAGCGAAGTACAAAGCGCTTCTTGCCAGACTTCAGATTGCAAAAGAGCTGGGCGTAGATCGCATTACTGTCTACAACGATTCGATGCTAGTCGTCTAGTAAGTGGCTAAAGTTTTCCAAGCTCGGATAGAATCCCAGGTCTAAGAACTCTGAGGCCGATGCCCTGGCTCGGCTGGCGTCGGGCCTAGGTGGTGATGACTTAACTTCGATCCCTATTGAGAGGCTACCTGAGTGAAGTATAGCTAAAGCAGTATCATGTATAGCCAAACAGAATGGAGTCGCATGGATGGAACCGATCATTCGATACCTGACCATAACCAAATTGCCCAATGATAGAGAAGAAGCACGTCGGATCTGCAACAGCTCTGCCCGGCATTCGATGATCGATGAAAAATTATACCGACGCGGCTATATGACCCCATGCCTTAGGTGTGTAGGGCCGGACGAGGCTCAATACTTGATGAAGGAGATCTACGAAGACATCTGCGAAATCATTCCGGGAGGTGATCTCTTGCCCAAAAATGCCTTCACAGGGCTACTATTAGACAACCATACAGCAAGATTGCAAGAAATATGCGTGAAAATGAGTCAAGTGCCAGTAGTTTATGAGGTTGCCCACGCACCACGCCTAGCCCCTTACCTCGGTAACTTCAGCATGGTCCTTCATGAAGTGGGCCATTGACCTGATCGGACCCCTTCCATCGACCCGATCTCAATTTAGATATTGCATGGTGGCTATAGATTACCTAACCAAATGGGTTAAGGTGGAGTTGTGCACCAACATGACCGAGGCGCAATGTACCAGCTTCATGTGGAAGAACATTATTTGCTAGTTTGGGATTCCACACACCATCGTAACCGACAATGCCAAACAATTTAAGGTGGCAAGTTTACTCTGCCTCTATGAGCAGTTTAGTATCAGGAAAGTTTTCTCTTCCCTAAGCTATCCCCAAAGCAACGGGCAGGTCGAAGCAATAAATAAGACAATCAATGACAACCTGAAGAAAAAGCTCAAAGGCCTTAAGGGAGAATGGATTGACAAGCTCCCGAAAGTGCACTAGGCCTATCAAATAACTACCCAAACTGCTACTGGCGAGACACTGTTCTCACTCGTGTACAGAGCAGAAGCCATAATTCTTGCCAAAGTCGGACTACTGAGCTACCTAATCGAGTAGTTCGAGGAAGGCTGAAATACCAAAGCTTTGATGTCTGAGCTTGACCTGCTCAAGGAGAGAAGAAACCAGGCTGTCATTTGTAATGCAGCCTGGAATCAAGTCGTTGCTCGGTATTATAACAAGCGAGTCTGACCAAGAAGTTTTAAAGTCAGAGACTTAGTGCTAAAGAAAGTCATAGTCCCCCAACTCGAGGTGGGAGCATTCAGACCAAAATAGGATGGACCTTACAGAATCATAGGCATTGTACGGCCAAGAACATATAGACTGTCCAACACCGACGACAATTTGCTCGGCCACCCTTGGAACGCCGAGCTGCTGAAAAGATTCTTTTGTTAAACCTAGCCAGAAACACTTTTTGACCTCTGGCTATGTTTTTTTGTAACTAGACCTATTGAATAGGACTGGAATATAAATACTATACGTCAATGAAATGTAAATTTCTACACTATTCCATTAAGCAATATGTGTTTAAGGAATATCAAATCTCGAACAGGGTTACTTTGACTCCAGCTCGATTGACAGGACACAATTCCCGAAGACGGACTGTCCTAACTACCAATTACATTGGGGGGCTGATCAGAAGTCAACCGATCTTGTCTGCCACCATGCAGGATGCCTGCAAAAAGTCATCCTAGTAGGATAAGGTCCCGACTACCATTAGACTTGTACAAGTTTCCAACAACTTAAACAAGTCTAGGGGGCGACAGGCAAGGGTTATCACATGCTGCTGTGCTCTACCCAACTAATAAATGAGTGGTCTAATCGGACCACCACAACGTGCTCGGATTAACTCGAGTGATTGTCAGGATCACAAGTCGATAGAAACTAGGTTGAAAAAGAATCAGAGACCAAGTATTGGAAAGCTCTTTCCGAAAAGCACCTAACTTGATCTAAATTTACTAATCAACCCTAAGTCGAGGTGCCTACACTCTCGAGGAACCCCCCACCTAATGAACACATTTTACTTATCCGAGAATAAGTGCACTTGGAAGAAAATTTTCAAAATCAAAATCCGAGGAGCAATTCTTGGAAAAGAAAATTTTATTAGTTCATAAAGCCATGGGGAGGTACAACTAACCGGGCACCTCCTGAGCCTGGATACAAAAAACAAAAACAAAAGGAACGAGATGATTAAGCTTGGGCCCCATCCCTGCATCATCCTCGTTGCTACCATCACCCTGCCCTCTGATAGCCTGGTACACCTTGCCACCGCCGGTGCCCTGCTCGTCCCCATTATCATCGTCGTCCACCTCGATGACCTCTTCAGATACCTATTGGGCTGCCCCTTGCCCAGGCTTGACAATCAGGGCTGACCAATTAAAACCCACGGCCTCAGCGTGCTGCCTGATCAATTCCTCCCTTAGGTCTGCCATGTCGAAGTAATAGAGGTCAGTATACGCTAAGGACTCCTTGAACTCCTCAACGGCTTACGCGAGTAAGCCTAAAAACTCTTCCATAAGGCGGCGATTCTCCACCTAAGAAGCATCAAGCTAACCCTTGACTAGCTCTGTGACCCTGCTTGCCTCCTCGGCCTCCTGCTTCGCCTTCTTCACCTCCTCCTCGGCTCGGGACAGTGAAGCTTTGATTTAATCTAGCTCGATGTTCTTAACACCGAGCTCCTTCTTGACCTCCCGAAGCCAAAGGAAGGTCTTCTTATGCTTCTCCTTCTCGAGGTGGTTTTCCTTCATCCCCTTGGCATAGGCCAAGTGGGCATAGGCACATGCTTGGGAAAATGGAATCGGTTAGCGAGCAATAAGGGGTGACAAGAATAGATTATAAGACGAGGCGCTTACCAGGGCGATTGATAGGAAGGATGCCTCGAAGAGCGCCTGAAAATCCTCTCCCTGGAGGCCAACTAAGAAGTCTTCCTGAGGAACGGTATCCTCGAGGTGCTCAAGGATGTGCTTTCGGTAGTAGGCTCGTCTCCTCAGGGCGGATGGCGAGGTTCTGTCAGCCTCATAGGTGGCACTCGAAGAGGCCCTTGTCCCTGTCAGCTCAGGCAGCTGTTCTTGGACTGCTGTGGGTTGCTGTTCGAGACGTCGTGGGCACTCTACTTGGAGGGTCTGCTTATGTTTCTTGCCGACCACTATGACCTTGCCCTTTGCACAAAGGCGCTCCATCATGGCATGCCTTTCACCCGAGGTTATCTGCGTAGGCCTAGAAGACATCTCTGCAAAAACAAAATTACATCAAAACTAGGTCGGCAAGTGCCAAAAACAAGACGATAAAACTCAGGACCAACCTCCGATCTAAAGTGGACACGATGGATAAAGGAGTCTAATCACGTCCTTGAGGTCCTCGTCTGCGACCGGTGGCCCCACATCGAAGGAGCCACTCGAGGAGCTCTTGAAATGGGACGATGGTGGCTCCCTCATTGGCAGATCGGATCAGGAAGTGCTCGGGCCCAAGATTTTGACAGTGCCTAACTTGGCGACAGTGACATGCTCGGTGGCTCGAGCAGGCTGAAGGTTATGCGGGGGATTTATTTCTTTGGTTCCCCCAAACCAACCATAGAGGGAGAGGATCTCCTTGCTTAGCAGAAAGGTCTGCTGCCTCTACGCCATCAGTTTCTCAAAGAGGTCCTCGACAGTCTTGATGATGTTGTGTGGGGCCCATGGCCGCTTGCTCCAAACCTGCCCCTGCTCGAATGTCCTCGGGACACGCTGATCCTCAGGGACGGCCTCATTGGCTCAAGCTAAAGAATTGCCCCCGATGTAGAACCACTCATATTTCCAGAGCTTGTCCGAGTAGGGGTCGCCCAAGATGAAGTCCTTCCTAAAGCCAGTGAAATAATACCAACTGGACTGTCGGGGAAGCTTCTTCATTTTGAACACTTGCTTGAATGCCTCCCACGACATCTCGATAGGTCGGTAATACCTCCACAGAACATACATCCCGATCAGCAACCTATAGCTATTTGGGTTTAACTAAGCTAGGCACACGTTTAGGTTGTTTAGTGCCCGACGAAGAAAGGGGTGAAATGGCAAGCGTAGCCCAACGCGAAAGAACTCCGCATATAGCATAATAAACCCCTCCGACAGAGTCAATGGGGATTCATTCTCTTAGGGTGCAATGAGGACGATGTCGTCGGGAATGTTAAACTCGACACGAAGGTCCACTAGTTGAGATTCTATCATTGCGCTGGAGTAAGCTGCCGCCGAAGTCTGTCCTGGCCGCTTATATTGTAGGCTGTCACCCTGCGGACACGGGTGACCCTAACGCCCTCGTCCTCTAGGGGGCTCTCAGCTGGTTTTATCTCTTTTGCCTGCCGTTCCTCATCGAGGTCCGACCTCGATGGTAACTCTGCCCACAACTGGGGCAGAGGCACCGAAATGCCGCCTGGATGTACTCGAAGGTCAGATACAGCGCCCAGTTTGGCCCTCTCCTAGGAGGTAACTCGGGAGGAGCCGGCGGTTGCTGCTCTGATGTATGGGTCCTCACCCCTGCACAACCTCACAGGGAATTTTCTATCTAGCAAGTTAAGGAACTCCTGCTTGGGTATACTCTGGAAGTCGAGCTGCAATATTTGAGTGAGTCGACCAAGGCCTTCCCGTCTAGGCGATGCATGCTCAATGTTAACGTCCACACGAGGCGATGTGGTCTTGAAACTACTTTTTAACTAGGAAATATTTTGTAGCGTCCGACCGGACATACTCACTCAAGCCTCCATAGGACCAACCTTGCGGGGCCCCAAGACTTATGGTTCTTATTGGTAGACCATTCCCGTGCCGCCCACTCATCAGTACTGTCCCCTCTGGGGTCCTATGGCCCCTCAAGGTTTTTCTTTTGCGTCCCTCGGGTTCGAACCTTAATTGGTACACGAGAAGGAAATAAGAACCTCTTAAGGGAGGTTTAAGGTTCGAACCCGAGGGACGCGAAAGAAATCCTTGAGGGGCCAGAGGGCCTCAGAGGGGACAGTACAGATAAGTGGGTGGCACGGAGATGGTCTACCAATAAGAGCCATAAGTCCGAGGGCCCAGCAAGGTGGGTCCTATGGAGGCTTGAGGGAGTATGCCCACGCCGGACGCCACATATTTACATTTTGAGAATCTGACTGAAACACCCGTTATTTTAACGGGTATGATTTTTTGTAAAATCATAAGAATAAAATGTCACTTTAGCATTTTTACTAAGTCTCCGTAGTAAATATTTTAAATCTACCTATCACTTATATCTACCAACCTGGTCCTGCTACATTAATGCTCAATTAAATAGCATCCTTATCATTGGGAGACATAAAATTAATTCACCTCAACTACCAGGAGACATCGATATGTTTTCTCAACCATATTTTTAATACTTCCTTTATCTTCTTCTACAACATACCCCATTTGTCCCCTCAATTATGTTGACATTATTTGCTAAAAGTCTCCGTGGGAGACATGATAACATTTTCTTTTAATGCTCATTTAATTCTATCCCGCTCCTCAATTAATTTGATGCCTATATATTCAACCATCACCACTCTCTTCTCAAGTTTCTCATT
>CAMOHE010029762.1:0-15867 GCA_946598075.1 Artocarpus hirsutus | reverse complement strand
ATATTAAGTTCAAAGACATGTGTTTAGTTTGATAATAATTGTAGTTTAGTTTTTAATGTTAAAATTTGAAGTTAAATACGTCATTTGAAAATTCGTTCGAAATAAAAATATTATAACATATAAAAAAAATATATATATAAAAAACATAGTTGAGTTGCAAACCATGGTTTGAAATGAGGTTTGAAACACGTAGAAAATCTTTGAAGAACTGTAAAAGATGACATTTATTGCAGCTCAATAGTGCCTCTTCACATTTTCAAAAATGTTCTCAATTAAAAGTTCAAATCTTTTGGGTTCTTCCTCGCACCTTCCCAAGAGACAAATTCCCAATTTTATTTACTTTTAACATCAGACTAGCTAAAGTAACCATGCGTTAGTGGCTGTTTGATAATTCTTTTTCACATTTTCAAAAATTTTCCCAGTTTAAAGTTTTCCTTTTGTTTGCACCACCCAAAGAAAAGGTATTCTGTTTGGATACTTGTGAACTCTATCAGAAAGAAACACATTTGGTAACCTTTTTTATTCTTTATTTTTTCTGAGGGAAGAAACACATGTGACATGGTAGTCATTGAGAAAGAGCTGTTGATATAAAGAGCTTTTGAACCCGATGATATATACTATGGTCTATATGTATAGGGTTTCTGGTAAAATCAATTCTAACTAAAACTTTTGAGTATTACAGTATAAAACTTTCACATGCTACAATGATAAAAAAAAAGTGAGCTATAATATAAAACTCTTGTATGCTATAGTTTTCAATTTAAAAGTTTCAATTCTAACTATACTTTCCAAGCACCCTGTAGTTTAATTTGAATCCAACAGTCCAGAAAATTCTGTAATCAGATCAGTTGTTTGTGAAAAACAAAGCTTCATCTATTCACAATTTAAGCTTTTTTCTATGATTATTATGGGAAAAAAATGATAATAATAATAAAAACAATGCAAGCTCTTTCTATGTCTCCCACTGTTTGTAACACACTCTCGAAACTGCTTTTAAGTTTTTTTTATTTTTTTTATTTTTTGCCTTGAATAGGCGTGTTGTTCTCTATATTTTTATTTTCACAACCTAAATTAAGTGTTGCAATGTCTCGCAAGAAAATAGAAATGGTGCATGATAAAATTTAGACAAATATATGTAACATGACGTGCTCAGTGTTATTCAAAATTCTAGTATTTGCTCATCAAAAGAACTTGCGTTACATGCACAAGGGCATTCTCGACCCAATTCTAACAATTATCATTGGTTAGTGCACATTGTGTTATTTATCAAATTAAGGAGGTAACTTGCCTAAATTAAAATCTACTTCAATTTGAGAACAGTTCAAACGCAAAAACGCAAAAAACATTTATTTTCTATTCAAACAGAGTCTGCCTGTGGTAGATGAAAAACACAATGGGCTGAAATTCCACCACTTTGGTCTCATTTGGGCCTGGATCAAGACTGCAGACTATCAGGCCCGAAGTAGCCTGCAAATGCAATGAGCTGGACCAGCAAGAGTTTCAGAGTGGGCCCGTTTTGCAGTGATTTCAAAATAGGTAAAAATGATTTTGTTTTAGAAAACAAGAATTTTTAGGTAATTATGTTGAGAGTATTTTTAAAAATTTTGCCTCAAAAAACATGTAAAAATATTTTCAAAAACTCCCAAAACAATATCAAATGGGGTCACATGCATTCCTTCTGGTTCTTGTTCAAAATTAAAATCGGGTAAACTAACAACCCTACGTGTTATTTTTGCAAAAATATATGCCTTCTATTTGATACACCGGTTTGATTTTAACAATTCTAACCATTTATAGTATAAAATAAAAAGCAGTTATAATATAAAACAGTTCAATTTTCTTTTTTTTGAACTAACTGTTTTTCTCCTCCCTATTTTTGGATAATGAGTCTTATAGCAACCGCAAAAATATAGAGCTATATTTCATTTTTTGAGTTATACTACAAGGATTTAATCAAATATTTATTTTTATTGTTAGAATATTGATAAGAAATCTCATTTTATTTCCATTTAAAGAAACCAATTTAATGGCCTTAATAAAATGACTTTTAAGTTATCAACATCAAGTTTAAGGTTAAACAATTTACTTTCAATTATTAAAAAATGGTTAATGCCAAGATATATTTTATTAGTGTAATCAAAGTAACTACTAGGAGTCTTCCTAGCTAATTAGTGGTCCTATCACGGTATTAACAAAAAGAAGGCCATGCCAGCTTATGATTGTCTCCTAATATAATATTATAATGCAAGTAGACCACGTTTATACCCTCAATGAATTTCAATATTTGAGGTCATAGGGAAACATATACTTACGAGGAATCTAACCCAAGATATCATTATGTTCTGCTGCATGTGTACCCTCAATATATAACATAATCATTAACATTTTTTTTAATAATTGAGAATGTAATGATAAACATTAAAAGCTTTTTTGATATGGGAATTTGTTATTAAAATAGTAATTGTTGATAAGTATTAAATAGTAAGTATAAATCGTTTTGTAGCTCCAATATTGTTTGCCATAGCAGAATATAGTTAGGAGGTATTCATGAACTAAAAGTTGTTGAGTTTTGTCTAAAAAAAGTTAAATTATATTTTCTGTCTTTTGTCTTTTATCTAAATTACTGCGACACTTATTGGATTAAAACTAATTATACCGGCACTACTTATATCAAAACTAATCATACTGACACATTTGACTGTTCAAAAATATTACATAGAAACTCCATCAATTAGTTGAACGTGAAATTTGACTGTGAGTTGACCATTATTTAGTTCAAAATGTCAAAAACATCCCTCCAACTTTCAAAAAATCAAATTTTAATTGTTTATGCACCTAAAAATGACTTTTTTTATCTTTCTTTGTTATAAAAAAAACGAGTATAAACAATTTGAATACACTTATAATCATAAATTTTAGTTAATGGTGGAAAAAAATGTTTTGGGGTGAAAGGGAAAAAAAAGAACGATACTTTTGTTGTGGGGCTTTCATAGATTATGAGTTTTCAAATTATACTCTAATCATTTGAAGTATGATATGATTGGAACTTTTTTTTATTTGCCAACTATCATTTGAAGTATTTAAAACGTGCTAACCGTACCTAAAAAGAAAAGGGCACAAAAAAGAAATAAGAAAAGTGAGGGAATTAATTTCAAATGATTAAATTATGATATGCACATACCTTCTTCCTCTTTTCCTAATATTATAATGCTCCGCAAACCAAACATACTTTGCAAAACCCTCAAAAGCATACACATACTTTTTAATTCCAAAAGTACCCTTCACTTTGCCGCCGCGTGATTCGCCACTTTAACCAAATCAATCGTGCGTATATTTGTCAAACCAAATCAAAACTCCACGAGCAAAGCCTAACTCAAAGGACATCGATTAACGAGAAAACAAGGAAAAAAAACGTTTCGAATTAAGCAACGATCCTCTCCAACCGGTTTATCACATGGCTACCAGCTCACCGGGTCACGTGCAAGGATTCGGTGGGACCCACCAAGTTAGGTCAACCAAAGACGAGCTGGCTCGCACGTGCACGTGCGGGAAATCCCACGATCAGACGGTTGGGAACCATTTTGCAGCTAATCCGACGGACAGGATTCGTCCCTACCGCTCAAAAGGGAGATCAAATTGTTCAAGGAAGTGTCTGTGGAGGGGTAGAATTGGAATATTGGGAAAAAAAATCATTGGAAGCCGCAACAGCAAATGATTTGATCGTTGACCGAGGATCCAGCAAAGACAACGTAACTTTGACCGAAAGTCCACGTGCGGTTGCCCTTGCTACACGTGTGCTCCGCTGTCCGTCAGCTTCATAGAAAACAGTGCGCCACGTCGGATCCACATGAATGGAAATAATAATGGAGGAGCGAGTTGATGGAAGAACTCTCTCAGGACATAACACTCAATTACTAAATTGCCCTTCTCTTGTCCTTAGATTCTAATTTCTACAACCTAATTTTCTTTTTCAAAACCCGCTTCAAAAAAACATTCAAGTTATAAGATGATTGAGAAGTGCGACTAAAACCAATAGTTAAAATTAATTTTATCTAAAATACTATAACATATAAGGGCTTTATATTATAACAACTTTTTACTTTTTACTCTGTTTATTGTTAAAATTAATTGGTTTTAACTAAGAGCCAAATATCTTGTTAGTTTTGATTTGTGTGTTGTTTAGTGTATATGTTTAGAATGTTTTAAATCGTTTTAAACTTAGGGGCCCACAAATACTGACATTTGATAGGTGCAAGTTTCAAATCGTTCAAAAATGTGAGGATTGTTTAAAATGAGCTGAATTGTCAATTTTAAGAACCCCTTAAGTTAACAGTTTTAAGGCCTTTTTCATTCTAGTTTTCTTTCGTAAACCATAATTTTTCAAATATCAATTGTTTAATGTAATGTTTTATTATCATTTTTATACCTTTTCCTTCCAAATGCTATTCAAACTACCAATTTAAACCACATACAAAACAAATAATTAGCTTGTATTTGACACACCGGTTTGAACTAAGTTCAAATAGTCTACAACATAAAGCTTTTAGTAGCTATAGTGTAAAACAACAGACATGTACAGTATAAAACTTTTATATGTTGTAGTATTTGACCTTATTTTTGTAGTTTAAACCGGCATTAGTTAAAAAATTGCATTAGTAAACTAAAAAATCTCTATTTAATTAATAGATAAATGAATATGTTGCATATGTATATAACTTTCTTTGTTCAATCGATAATAGAAATTTTGTTTCGTAGAGCTTAAACTCAGAATTTAATACATTAAAAACAACACACACATTCATTAAACATCAACACCAATGAAGTTAGTACCAATTGGTCCTAGAATTTATCATCTTCTTAACAGATTCATGTCATGAAACTACATTATACCCATATAGTATGTGTATATCCTTTAATTTGATGGACATAGTTTATTTTCGTTCAATAAAATTTGACACTCATGCGTCCATAGCCACCAAATCTTTCTTCCTATTGCAGTTTATGAAGTTATGGATTCAATGCATCAATTTTGGGATTCTCCAACCAATTCAGATTAGTTGTTCAATGTCGACACTCTTTCAATATTGCTTGAGTACAATTATTATTATGATTAGTACCAAAATTACGTATATAGTATTGAAGGGGTAAAATTGCATCACAATTAGACGATCGTGCCACTAAATGATACGCAGGTGGAAGAGTTATTATTAATAATATTATTATTCTGAAAGAGAATTAGAAATCATTTCAATATGAGAGAGAGAACGTGTTATTCTTGTACCCTTTTTACATTCGTTATTAAAAAGCTTGTTTTTTCATGCGGTTAAAGGAATAAAGTAAATTAAAAATTAAATTTGTGTTGAGTTTGAGTGCTTTATTTACTTTTTAGTCAATTATATAATTTTAAAAACAAATACTAAAGACCTAATTTGGTTTGATGAAATGCAGTTAGAAATAAATAAGTTAATAGTCTATTTTAAACCTAAAATTTAGTTCAATATTAATTGGAAAAAAACATCAAAATTACAATTGTTATGTTTGCTAGACATTGGATGGAAATGTGATGCAATACAGTTTTTAAGATAAAATAGTTTTAGTTGATATCAAATTAAGAATAGAATAATTGTTCAGTAAACATCTATTTGGAAGAGTAGTTTAAATCATTTTTTATGTTTTATTTAAGATAAACCATGTAATAGGATCCAGGATCTTGAGAAGGGTTACTTAAAGATAAAATAGTTTTGATATCAAAATGAACATAGAATAATTATTTCAGTAAACGTCTACGTAAGAGAACAATTTGAATCATTTTTTATAGTTTAAATCATTTTTTGGTTTGAATTTTGTAAAAAAATATTGTAATAAAAACGGTTGAAACTGTATAAAACAGTTTAAACCGCAATTGGCAAATAAGCGGTCCATCACTTCAAGGATGTATATACATACATTTTGGTTTGAAAAACCATTTTATAAGACAACTAATCTCAAGTATTAAAGATTAAAAAAAACTATGCAGAAGTATCTTTGTCCAACCAACCATAAAAGCACTATTATTCTTTAGGAATTGTCCTAGTGATCATTCACTGAACTAAAATGCCAAGAACAATTATCATAAAATTGTAATTTATTGGTGAGCATTATTTATTAACATAACTTATAAGCTTCATTATTGTTTGTACCTACCAGCCAGGTTGGTCTCATATGAATGAATAGTCAAAAATTCACAACAGAGTCCAAAAACACGTGTACTACTCAACAAAATTAATCTTTTTCTTTCAATTAGAATATGAATCTGAGGAAAAAAAAAGAAAGAAAAATACCATGTGAGTTAACAACTTCAACGAAAAGATTTTTGATGTAGATATACCATGACCTCATTATTACAAACCTTATCTAATTTCATATGTTTGATTATTCAACCTTATAAATACAATATCTCATTTTAATGGACCGCCAGGAGAGACTAGACAATATTCTTATCACATTCATCATGTGGTTGTCTGAGTCAACTTTTTCTGGTAGAAGAAAAAAAAGTGGTGAGGGGCATTATGTATTCTTGTGAAAAAGAAACTTTTTACGTGGAATAGGGCATTAGCACAGGTGACATGTGTTCTTAAAGGTTAAATTTTGTTAAAATTGTATAAAAAATTATACAAAATGGATAGAATCTAAAAAAAAAATTGATGCTAAAAAAACCTTTCGAGTAAAAGTATTAAAAGATAATTTTTTCAGTACCATGCAGAAAAATTTTGTGGAAAATGAAATAAATAAGTGTATGGTATAATTAATTTTAATTAAAATTTTTAGTTATTATAGTGTAAAGTTAATTTCGTGAAAAATGAAATAAAAGAGTTTCTAACAAAATCAATTTTAATCAAAATTTTAATTATTATAGTATAAAGTTTTTACATATACAATGATTAGAAAAAATAATTTAACTATAATATAAATCTATCATATATTACAGTTTTTAGTTTAAAAGTTTTTATTCTAATCATACTTTCAGTTTTTAGTTTAAACGTTTCAATGTTAATTACACTTTTTAAAAACCGTATACAAGTTTTATTGTAGGATTTTAAACAAGCAAATTGTATAAAAGACTATCTATTATACATACTTTTTTTAATTCTAATGAGATTTATGGACGATTAGTTGACAAATTTGAACAAAAAATAATATAATAATTTAATTTTTATAAAAAAAAAAATACTGAAACAAGTAAATAAGCATGATCAAGTAACAACTGTACAGTCGGTATGAAGTCCAATCGTTCAAAAAAAAAAAAGAAAAAAAAAACTG
Organism: Artocarpus hirsutus; assembly: GCA_946598075.1. NCBI lineage: Eukaryota > Viridiplantae > Streptophyta > Magnoliopsida > Rosales > Moraceae > Artocarpus > Artocarpus hirsutus. Next base: position 8,568 of record CAMOHE010029762.1, on the reverse strand, counting down.
AAAATCAGAAAAAAAATAAAATACTGGAGCAAGAATGGCCGGATGATGAGGGTGTTGGTGGGGTCTCAAAATCCATCTCCGGAAGATCATGATTTGACTCAGCCAAGGCGAAAAGTCTAATCAGTGGAGTGGTGAAACAGTCTGGGCCCCCCCTCATAAATAACAATCGAGCCCCCTGAAAACTCCAGTTAACAGAAATCATTGCAAAACGTCCTGTGCCCAGACAGACAAGTACAACAACTGTAGGGGCAACATTGTCATTTCGCTTCAGAGCATGACGGGTGGGCCTTCACGTGCCACTCACATGGTTTAAACCGTGTAAGAGCACGTGGGTAATGTGGGGCCCACGACGGGATTGTCGGACAATGCACAAAATACCCTAATTATTGTGCTTATGATTTCTCGGACTCTATTCGAAGCTACCAACTTTAGAAAAGAAATCAGTTTCCACTGTCGTCCTCAAATAATTCGCCTGCTGTGCAATTCACGCTCTCTAAGATTTTGATTATCAGTCTTTTCTTAACAACATAGGATTGCATTAAAAAAAAAAATCAATAGAGGATTGCCCGTCTGAGGAAAGTTTCTTGCTTATTTGTGAGTTTTTGAAGGTAAAATTTATGTCTGTGTTTAAAAATAAAGTTAAAACTTAAACATTAAACATATACGAGTTTTATATTGTAGTAAACTTTACTTTTTACTATAAATTATGAAAGTTTTATACTGTAATAAGTTAGGATTTAAATTTTAACTAACTTGATAAACTAAGCCTATATATTACATTAAAGTGTTACGTCTGGGGAATAAAATTTTTTGAAATTTTACTAAATTTTTTTAACAATTATATTAAAAGGGGTAAAATGGTAAATGAAATTGTGAGACAAACTTAGTGGGGATGGGGAAGAAAACCATCCCAAAAGAAAAAACAAGAAAAAGAAAAACAGACAAATAGGGACCGGTTCACGTGCGAATCACATGGGAGGAAGATGAGTCACATAATTGATTGATAAGGAAAGAGCCTCGTACGGGGCAAAGAAGTAGCAGAGAAGGAGAAGAGGACCTTGATGATGTGAAGGGTTGTCGGGAAGTGTGTAGGAGAAAAAGTGGGCCCAGATATTTGACTAAAATAGGAACAGGAGGAGGAGATTGGAAAGGAATATGTGCTATGGCGAATCGTGCCATGCTTGGGAACACGTGGGACAGCTAGCACGCACCCGTAGGGACACCCTTAATCATCCCCTGACATCTTGTCTGCCTTCTCCCCCAATTATTAAAATCTTATTATTTAATCACAACCACATGATCATTCATGAAAAAAGAAATGATACGATAATGATCATCATCTGCATCTGATATCATGGTCATCATTCCGTTGCTTCTATTCCCCAGCTTATCTTGACGCGCGTGGCCACGCTCCTCTTGAGCTGGTCTTGAGGTTTGTGAGCGTTGGCTACACACGCCGTGGCTCGAGTCATTTCTTTGTGCCCGTGTGTGTGTGTGTTTTTTTTTTATCGTATTGTTCCTGGAATTTTGTTTTCTTTATTTTCCTTATTTGGTGACACGTTGGGTCAAGTTGACTGCATGCTCACTAATGAGGTGTTTGAAAGATGGGGTGTTTGAAAGGTGGTGGTAATCAATAGTGAGAACCACTTTTATTGTAACATATAAGAGCTTTATATTGTAGTAATTTTTTTTATTGTTACTGTAGCATATGAGAGCTTTATACTGTTCATAACTGATTTTGTGATAGGAACTGTTCCCATCACTTTGCCAAACACCTAGTAAACCATCCTCATCCCAGGAGAAAGATTTATTTGATTTGATTTTATTTCATTTTTTAAGATACAGATGGCAAGAATCTTGACCACATTAATAGGTCATTTGATAATTTAGTTGAAATTAAGTTTTAACTTTAAGAATTATAACATATAATAGCTTTATACTATAATAATTTTTTATTTTTTAATATAGTTGTCGAAAGTTTTATATTATAGTTAGTTAGAATTAATTCGTTCTTGTTAACATTTCAAACACATGACATATCAACATGACACTTTTTTTTTACTGTTAGATTTAATCCAAATCATAATTCTAATAATTAATAAGCAGTTATATTGGTAGATTATCTTTTCAGCTCTCACGAAAAAGAACTGCCAAAATTCTATACGCAAAAGAAACATTGATTTTTATCAGATAATTGAGGTAGCATTATTTGATTTTAATTTTACACTTCCAAGGGCAATTAAAGCTTTCATTACTAGGCAAAAAAAAAAAAAAAACTTTTTGTTAGTTGTGAGAATCTGTTAATTCTTTTTTTTTTTTTTTTTGACAGGCATTTTGAAGTTGATTCTTACTGCAAAAAATATTCACGCCAAAGAAATATATATTTTACAATCATATTAATTCTTGATGCAAAGACTAATTTGAGCTACAAAATTTAACAGAGAACTCCATTAATTTTCATCAATGTAGATCTTTAGCCATCTTTGATAACCAAATTTGGCATACCAATTAAAAGGGTATTTTTATTACTAATTTATGTCCCCTGAAAGGATTTTATTGGTCCAAATGTGATATACATTTGTAAGATCTACCTAAGCACTCCATAATTCATGTGTCTCAATCTAACTGGGACAAGGTTCGGTGGGAAGGTGCTCTTAGAGTTAGGCACTAATTGTTGCAATGTCCGCCAATTATAATATATATTTTTTTCAAGTATAGAAAGCATCTTTGCCTTCATTATTTAAAAGTTGGTTTTATAGTTGCCTTAAAACAATAAATGATTGATAAACTTCTTTCTTAGAAAGTGCATATCCATATGGCATCAAAATGGAATTAAAAAAAAAAAGGAAAAAATAAAAGAAGATTACAAACTATCACCTATTTCTACATTGATATGTGGATAAATATGTGGTAATCATATTTTGAGCAATTTATAATTATTTTATTATAAGTACTTCAAATGCTTTTGTTTGTTTTTTCTGTTTAACACGACTTTTTTTCCACACCTTTTATCACAAGGAAAACGAAGTAAATTATTTAATGCTTCATTCAGCAAACACGTGTTTTTCGTTGTTTGATTGAATTTTCAGGAATTCTTTTTCTAGACATCGAAAAACAGAGGTTTTATGGTAAATTTAAACTCTCTTTAATAAAATCTATAAGTGAAAGGGTAAACGGAAATTACGTATTAGCTAGATGGAGTCATGTGAGGCCAACGAGTGCTAGTACAGTTTGAAAGGGTAAGACGAATTAAGGAGGAGATTCTAGACAAATTGTTGGAAAAGCTAGTTGTTGGAGTGAATTTCCAAACATCATGTCACGCCCTGGAGTACGGAAGGTGACGTGGTGGATTAATTAAGTTAATTAAATAAGGATTTAGTTAAAAATTAGGTTTTTAGAATGATTTTTAATAGTAAAAATGTAATGATTTTAAAATCTTTTGTGATGAGCAATCATAATAATAAACAAATAAAGTGAACAAGTAAAACAATTTAATATGGAGTGAAGTGAGTATGGGACCCACTGGCCCACATAATGTGCACACACACAGTACTAATAATATTACAATACAACCACAGTCCAGAATAAAAGAAAAGTTAAGTTCTTACATGCCTTGAATTTTTGTAATACAACCTACCCAAAATTTTATATTGGTCGCAAGTCCGGTCAGCGGACCCTTCTCCGATCCTAAGCTGATAATCACCTATGGGGTAAGATTTTAAAACAAATAAAACGTGAGGGAAAGGCTCAGTAGGACTATATTTTAAAAATATTCAACTTTAAAAGAAATTTCGTAAATCAAACAAATACATAGAAAGCGGACTAGAACAAATAAATAAATAAATAAATGGGAATTTAATAAAAACTATATCTTACCAAAACAATTGAAATAGGTCGACCAGAAAGAATACCATTTTCTTTTCCTGGACAAACCATATGCAATTCACCACCGTAGTGGCCCAGCTGGGTTTCGGGACCTGCCCCCAAGGTCATTCACTACACGACCCGATCTCTAATATGGCATCATGCCCGCATGTCTTTTTATAATTAAAATTTCTATTTACCAAATATAATCATTAACATTTATTATGAGGTTTATTATGAGAACACCTCAATCTACTGTTTAAGAAAACAGTTAATAGGAAATCTTTTTTTTCAACCAATCATTGAAAAATATTTTATTAAAAATCACTTTGAGGCCAAAACATTTAAAATTGGCTATCAAAGAAGGGGTAGAAGTCCTACCTCAATACTCGTGCCGGTGTCCCACACCGTAATCTCGGCCCGCTATACGTTAGCTCCGTAGATCCACGCACAACCTTAAATAAAAACTAGATCTATTAGTATCTAATCCGAGATATCCTAGGTTATTAAATCATCTCATGGTGTCCTAGTGTGCCACTTAGATTTATAAAATCATTTTATAAAATTGAAATTTCAATCGGGGTTCAAAACAGTGAAAACGGGTGAAAAATCACAAAATTGTACCATACCCGGTCGGCCGACCGAATTGCACAGTTCGGCCTACCGGAGGTCCAAGTCCGATCGGTCAAAGTTTTCCAGGTTCGGCCTGCCGGTCGGATGAATCCGGCCTATCGAACATATGAATCCGACCTGCCGAACACGAAGTTCGACCTGTCGATCTGGAAAAATTTTAAAATTTTCCAGGCACGGGTCTCGGCCTCCCCGAACCCAAATCTTCAATTTCAACCTGTTTTCTCAATTCTCATGCATGGGTAATCATCATAATTGATAGAAAAACATAGTAGATTACTTTTTAATGCTTTAAAACAAGTTTTAAACAAAATTTTTGAAAAAATCAAAAAATGAGAAAAATTTGAGAAAAATGAGAAATCTTAATTTAAATCCGTTTTTGATGAAACAAAGTTTATATTCAAGTTAATCTAAGTTCATCTAACCTAGATTGAAGGTTTTATAAGCTTAGAAATGCTTAAATTTCAAAATACAAGAAAAATTAAAAAATTTAAAAAGTTTTGAAATTTTGAAAACTAACCTTGGATTAAGCTTTGATTCGAGTTTGTGGTTGCTCAATCGCGTTCCCGAGCCTTCAATCCACAATCCCGAAGTTTGAAATCAAATTTTGGTTCAAAATTTTAGAGAGAGAATGAGAGAGAGAGACAATCTGAGAGAGAGAGAGCGAGAGGAGAGAGAGTTGAGCGAGTGAGAGAGAGAGTGAGATTTATAAAGAGAAGGGAAGCAGTTTTCAATACCACGTCTCACACGTGGTTTTCCAAAGTGGGACATGTTGGTCATTTGACAAATTATTTGTTTCAAAAATTTAAAATAACAATTAAAAATAATCAAGAATAATTAAAAATCACTAAAATAATCAAAATATCATAAATTTAGAAATTTCACATAATGATCAAATTAAGCTTAAAATATTCATTATGGCACACTAATTCACCATTCTACACATTAATAATATTTAATTAACTTCGGGGTGTTACACATTAATCTCGCCATACCTGCTCCGTTGATCCCTAGTGAAATGCTAGAAGCTTTGTTACCTCTGAATTGCTTTTGATTGATCTGCAAAGACACTTCGAAGTTTAGCCAAATAAGAATGGAGATTTTTAGAGTAAGATAGAAGAAAAAATTTGTAAGAGTAGACTGAGAGAAATGGCTAAAAGGTTTCTTCTCAATTGGTTTATGTTTTATTTATAGGAATGTTGTAAAATGGATTATGTCTCATTTATAGGAATGTTGTAACATGTCATATTTCCCTCTTATGGTTTTAGGCCTCCTTTAATTTCCCTTCTCCGAAAAAAGCTAGAAAGCATGTTCTTTATTCTTCCTCTTTTAGAGATCCGTGCGCGCTCATGCGCTCCTCATGATTCAGATACGTCATGGGCCACGCATTGTGTTAGGAGTAGTCGTCCTAACACGAAGACACACATCCACCAACGTATGGTTATTCTTGCCTTGTATTGCTTTCGATTCCTTTAACCTCTTCCTCAAGAAGGATATCTTTTCTTCAAGAGAGACGTCAACGTCTTTTCTCAAGCTCTCGGAGTTCTCCAGCTTCACCTGATGGTCACCATGTCATATTTTTGTGGTCGAATGCCAACTCTTGGTCAACTAAAAATAACACATGTCATGCCGTCATTGGCTGGATAGAAAACCCCCAACACTAACATTAATTAAAATATAAAAATAAAAAATGTCAAATAGATAAAAATTTACAAGTTTTCAGTCCTTTGGAGTAAATGATATCATAAAAATTGCAATTTATAACTCTCTTGCATTGTACAATAAAAGCAGTCACAATAAGGCCATTATCATCTTGTTTTATTCAACCGTAATAGTACTGTAAGGGAAATTGCATCATATCACAAATCATGAAGTGATGAAATGTCATAACTCATCATTACCAGAAAAGGTGAACTGGATTAAATAGATAAATTGCTGTAAAATAAGTGCAATTATTTTATAATGTACTTGTTAGCTGATGAGAAATAAGCACATTTATTAGCTGAATGCAAAGCGTGGAAGTTAAGGTTAAGAATTAGGAGAAAAACATACAAATTTTATGATACTTCTCATTTTTAAGTAGGGCAGAGTTAAAATTTTGTTCACTAAGTAAGGTACAATTATTACATTTTAAGTTTATTGGGGACCATTACAATTTTCTCATTTTTATACACTGATAAAAAATCAAAATCCCAGTGGGAGCAAGTTCAAATTGGCTTGCCATTGGTTCTTAGTCATATCTTACTAAGTTTTGCTTAATTATCACGTTGTTTATAACATGTGATTTTAGCGTAATAGAACAACCCAAAATTATATTATATTAATGAATTATTTAATTTTCATAAGAATGTTCACATCCTCCCACAAAATTTCCCAAAAGTAATTATTGTATGTTTGATAGAAAGGCTTGATATACATTAATATTAAAGAATCACATGTTGATAAAAGATGAGTTATAAGATATAAGATCTAAAAATAAGGCTCGCTTTTATTAGTTGTGATGCTTAGGCTAAATAGTGCTCTCAGACATTTTTGGAAATAATGCTCAGCTAATTTCTCAAGCATGTACGACGTAATGATTTAACTAATGAGAAAATTTTAACCCCAAGACAAAACCAATACAATAGAATGGACATTCTCGTAATTTCATACGAAAAGTTCCAAGTGAAATTGGAAAACAAGATTTATGGGACCAAGTTGCGTTGGAAACTGGCCATCAAAAGCATACAGATGGACACGAACGGTTACCAAAGCGAGAAAAGACCCACGCTCCATGACGCTACACAAATACACATATACATACACAATATACATTTACACACACACACACACACACACATATATATACACACACATTCGAAAAGATCTCATTGATCGGGTGATTTGTATTATTCTCGTTTAGCAGATCAATAAAACAATAATATTAACTTTAAAAATGTTTAATAAGTGAGTTAAAACTAAAGTTTTTTATTTTAAAATTGTAAAATGTAAGAGTTTTATGCTGTAATAATTTTTTTCTTTTATTGTACTTGTTAAAAGTTTTGTATTGTACTAAGTTAGAACATATTGGTTTTAAATAACATTTCAAAAACATGTTTCATTTTAGAACAACGTCAATTTAGAATTGTACAACATTGGTTATTAATTAACATGAAATGTTGTGTAAACGTATTAATGGTAGTTTATGCAAGGAAAAAAGTGTGACATTGTGAATATGGCTTACATGCTATACAACTTTTGTCCAATTTGCATCTGTTATTAAAAGAGAGCATGTAAAGTGTTGTTTTCCAACTAAACAACTTTCTATAAACATTTTTAGCGAACGCTCAAAGATTTTAAAATGGCGACTAATTACCTCAAGTTGGAATTATAAATTCGAGGCGTGCAATGGTAGGCATTAGTGGGTCTCTTGTGGTTAGAATATAAAAAATTGTGGTTAGAATATGAAAAATTGTGACAATCTCGTCTCTAAATTTTAATGAAATCGATAGCTTTATTAGAATTAATTAAAGAATTCTAACTTTGTACGTGGTTGCTTACATGACCTAATGGAATATTTACACTAAATTTTATCACAAAATGCAGAATAAAAATCCTTCAATTCGATCCTAAATTTAGAAAAAGGAAAAAAAAAACCTCTGTCATAACATGGGCACAAGTGCCTCTAAAATCCTATAATGCTCAAATTATATGAATTTGATTGCTCCAAGTGAAAAATCGAGCGAAGACAATCCCAAAATGGTTAGTCGACAGATATTATTTAGACAAGATCTAATAAAAAATTAAGAACGTTGAGCCAATAAGTAAGAGCTACACACATAATAAAACCGCACCTTCATGAAAATTATATCAAAACTAATACATTTTAATATATTAAGCTAGGTGGCCAACAATTTATTCAATTGAGAATTCTTTGATAAAGTATCAGGATGAACCTTTACTATTGAACGCTGTCGAATCTTTACCAGTTTTTGAGAGTAAAATGGTAAATGCATTCCAAATTAAGAGAGTACAACCACTAATTTAGACACATAAAAACATATTGTATTTAGCAACTCAATCCTGACAATAGAT
>CAMOHE010029761.1:0-15827 GCA_946598075.1 Artocarpus hirsutus | reverse complement strand
TTAAACAAATTATCCCATAATTATGTTAATTATTCAAAATAAATTATCCTTATCACAAATTCAACCTTATCACAATTTTTGTGAAATTTCTGCTGACTACTTGTCAGCTGTCATCGGCCTGCCGATCTATCTCTTCGGCCTACCGAACTGAATGGTCCAGCCTGCCGATCTGCCCTTAAATACAAAAATCATTCATAACATTTAATTATCAATAAAAAGAATATAATTAAACATATAACATTAATGACATGAACATTTGAGCACATCAATTCCAAGTGAGCGTCACCTGTCATAACACTTAGAATAAAATGGTTAGCACCATCTATCATATATCATAACACATATCATAAATATAACATTTAACGTCGTCATTTTCATAACATAATCCGTTACATAAAATTAGGCGGGCGTTACAATAGAAATCCCTTCATAGGGGTCGGGACCATCATGTTCTTCCTATGAACCAATGATAGAGGCCTTAGGTCCTCTCTTTGAAAACCTTCTCCCACTCAATCTTTTGAAATGAAGGTTTTATTTTAAAAAACATGCATGAACAACTTTAAATGAGCGGCACTCGTTATTCTATATGGCATGTTATCAATATACATGGCAAAGCATATTACAATGTAGACAAGCAAGGCAATCAAGCAAAGCTATAAACAAAATAATATTAAATAACCGTAATATTATGGTTCTACCTTAGAGAATAGAAAATAAAGATTACAAGAGAATAATTGAAACATATTATTGATTCTTCATCCTTGAAACCTCAAGTTGTATCCTTTTTCATGTAAAGCCCATCTTCAAGTCTTCAATCCCATATGAATCAAATACTCCATATTTCCAGTCATATCTAAATTTAATGTTTCTCAGAATTGTCCCAAAAATAAAATAAAAACTACACTAAAAACTACACCTTTTTAAGAAAAATTTTCAGCTCTCTACTAGCAAGCCAATCTGGGTGATCGGTTTGCCGGTCATGACCCACCAGCCTACCGATCATCATAGATCGGCCTACTGATTCATGACAGATTGGCCTACCGAACTAGAAGTTTGGCCTACTGCCAGAGCCACTTGCTTTATGCCTTGCTGACTGCCTACTGAACCTCACATCCCGCCTACCGGTCTACAACCATCGGCCTACCGAACTGGGGTTTCGGCAAGCCAACTGAGTAGTAATCACCCTGTCTAGAAAATATAATTTTTAATGCAATTCATCAATTTTTTTTTAGCAATTTAAAAAACATAAAATTAGAGATTTAGGAAATACCTAGGAACGTCATCATCCATCTTCTAGGTCCATCTTAAAATTCTTATAAATTTAAAATTAAATAATAATTCCTAGACCAAGTTTATAGTCTGCCATCTAATTACATGAAAAAACTTAGATACGTATTCTAACCTCTAAGGAACCATACCCGATATAAATTAATTAATAAATAAATAATTAAATAATAATTTAATCAACCATAATTAATTAATAAACATTCACCATATAATTCATAACAACATATAATATTATACAGAAACCTAAAGTGCTAACCCTCTATAAAATTAAACTCAAGCATAGGAGAGATTAAGATCACATAATTTACACATATAGCATAATCACAAACTCTTAAATTTATGTGAAAACCATGGCTCTGATACCAATTGTTGAAAAAATAGTACGCAACGAAATTTTAAAATTTTTTTATATAAGAGTATTTTCTAAAACACAAGTTTGACACACTACATGCATAAATTAACCAAATCTTACTAACCTCTAAATGTCGAAGAACTCCCATAATCCGTGAAGAGAAGTAATGTTCCAAAAAAGCCTCAACCAACTAGTCTTCTTTGCTATACTCTATCCATGATCAGAGTGAGTGTGAACTCACATGTACAGCTCTTCTACCAAGTGACTCTCCTTCCAACTAATTGAGAGAACCCAATGCTAGTATTCATGATTTGTGAACAAGAGCTGTCAAGGAGTTTCAAATCTCACTTGTAGAGTATCACTCTTAATCTCTCAATTGATCTAAATAATAATAAGACTCACTCCTTTTTTATAGAGGCTGGGTCTAGGAGTCAGTCCTTATTAGATAATGTCTCAAAATTTGAATTAGAATCAAATTTAGATCAATATCTATTGAAATCCACATAAAAATACGTGATCTTTTTATCACGCGATCGGCATGTCGATCTGTTTAATGTGCATGCCGAACTTGCCCCATCGACAAGCCGAACCTGAGGATCAGCATGCCAAACTGTCGATAAAAATCTCAGCAAATCTTTTATTTTTGATCCGAGATTCAATAGAATAAAGTCTTAATTTTAATTCAAATAACTCAATAGAGAAGTTATCTAATTAAAACAACTTTATCTAGACAATCTCGAGGAAAATAAATGAATTCCTAATAATTCTATAAGTTTATCTTGATTTAATTTATTCAAAATTAAATCAATTGATAAACAGAAAAGAATTATCTTATCCCAATAATTCAACAAGTTTATCTTGAATTAATTTTGTCACAAAATCAATTCAACCGATAAGTAGACATGAATTATTTGATTCTTTCAAATTTCAACCAATCTAATACATCTAACATAAGTAACTAATTATTGAAAAAGCACGCCGTATCGTTACAGGATTTTGTAAGCTCGCAAAGGGGACTTGATGGACTTATATAGCTCAATCTCTCGATAATTATGAAACCCAATATCCCATATATATATTTCATAATTACCAACTCCAATGCTACTCCATTAAAAGCTTAGAGTTGCACTCTCGAACTATATAGAATTACAAAGCCTATATAGCTAAGTCTCCATGACATATCATAGTGTATTGTATCCCCATAGGATTATCCATAATTGGCTTAAGGACAAGTTCTATCTTACCGTCCTGATTATTTTTATCTTACGCTTCATTATCTCATTATCAAAAAACTTACCATCCAAAGACAGTATACCATTCGGTTACACTTATGTATCCAAATGGTTGAGTGCTCTAGTTTTTCAATTATAGGATAACGCATATAAGAGAATATGACTACTCCTAAAGTGGAGCTATAAATTTCATATCTATGAATAACAGGTCTACACTATCAAGAGTCATGCCTCAAACGTACCAATATGTGTACCACTATTAAAATATGGGTGTCACCCTTTGGTACATCAAAAGACACAAGTCAAGACAATGGGCCCACTATTCATCTCAAGATTAAGATACAATACAAATGATTGTCTAAAGTGAATCGATTTGTCAAGACAGAATTATTAATCCAAATCAATTCACTTTATGTCCCAATCTAATACATCGTCACCTATGACAATGTGCCAATGTTTTTATTCATGGTATCCACCTCTGATGATCAAGACAAACCATCTCCCAATAGTGATATAGACAACATAACAATCTTTGCATAAATAAAGCACCCAACTTTATTCCTCGATTGCAAATCTTATGTTTTAGACCGTCACCTTAGGAATCGTGTCTTCTACATAATCTATCCATCATATGCCCAATTCTTAAAGGTTTAGACCGACAGTGTTAGACTATTTTTTGCTTAACATACATTCAACAAATATGAACGTAAAGAGGATAAGATTTGGTATATAAATGAATTCTTTATTGATAAAAAATTCTCCAAAAACATATTACATTTTTATTCCTTAGGGCATACACGTCTAACAGCTACTGCAAAGGAGAAGACGTTTCTATCGGAGATAGATTCGTCTTGAATTTTGTCAACTAATTTTCTTCTTTCTCCTTTTTCTCATGTTTAAGAATCTTTTATGATGTTTTATCTTTTAATTATGTTTTAAATTTCTTTTTTAGGGCTACGATGTAGTCAGACCATGATATTTTAAAATATTCTATCAATAGTCAATCAAAGAATTATATTTCCTAGTTGAGTGTTCATCATTGGTTTTAATAATTTTAATTCATTGGCCACTAATTAGATGATTTGTTAATTCATAATGAAACCAAAAGGAGATTTATGTTTTTCAATCATTGTGTTGAATGCCATAAATTGCATGTAAGATAGGAATATACTTGCATGGTTTATGTGGTTACTAAATGAAAATCCATAAAAGTTAATGACTTTTTAATTGCTATAATTCATATAGGAATATAGTATGTTAGCAATTGAGGGGATTTTTGGTGTAATTAAGAAGGGAGCATCGAATAATTTAGAGATTTTCAACTGTCAACTAGGAGAATTTTTTGAGATTAGTTAGATAAATAATCCAAGGCGGATTACTTTGGTGAAATCAGAAACCTTAGAGCTTGTTCATATTGAATTTTTGTAATTTTAATAGTTGTTTCCACTTTTATTTTGTTTTCTAAATTTCATTTTCATTAAAATTTGTCCCCTTTTTAATATGTTCAAATAAAGTTAGAGTTGACACAATTTTGGTAGTTAATATTAGTTAGTCCTTGTGGAACGATACTCGTTCTTGAGAACTATATTGCTTGACAACGATAACATGCACTTGTGTTTGCAAATGTTATATTTTGTGATTTTGACTAGAAACACTTCTAGAAAGTCAAAACACTTCCGAATATTATCCCCACACTTTCAAAAACAATTTTTAGACTCAAAAAGCTAAAAGCAACTATTAAGAAATCCTTCCAAACATAACCATAGTACATTTTTTGATGGTCTTATTGGATTAATTCCCTTTTTTGATTGATTCCCTTTTTTATGTGTCTTAAAAAGAATAGAAGTTTTTATCCTAAATCATGTTTTCAACTGGTCAATCCATATATATTTCAACCACCAAAAAAAAACTTTTTAGTTTTCATGTATGATAGCTATTCTAGTGCCAGACATTCTATTCTTCTCTATCTTAGAAGAATATATATTCTTTGTTGTGTGACATAAATTATATATCTACTTTTCATTACAAAAAAATAAATAGATAATCTTTTAGGAAAATAACAAAAATTTCTCCCTTTTGTTTATTAAAACGCTATATATTTCTAAAGGTGACACTCTTATATCTTTCACTTGACTATTTTCACCTCCTTTTATATAAATCTTCTTATTAAAAAAAAAACCATGTATAGGATGACAAAATAGGACAATGTAATTTTTTGATAAAAAGAAACTAGTGATACTTTTTTTTTTCTTTCCACATCCACCTATATGTGATATCTATACATAATCTTAATACTTAAACATAATTTAAGATGAGGTGCTTAGATTTAAGGAATAATTTTTTAAAAAAACATAATAATAATTTTTTTTGAATAAATTTAAAGCTAATATAATTTTCTTGAAACTTATTCTTTTAAAAAATAATATAATAATAACTTATTAAAACTTAAAATTTTAAAGCTTGTGATAATTTTCCTAAAAATTATTCTTTTAACAGTTTTTGTAATTTAAAATGATACTTTAAAGACTAAACTAATTATTACTATAATTTCTTATTAGAAAATTTATATGTATTCATTGCATTTGTAGTTGCAATATATATATATATATATATATTTTTTTTTTTCCTTGTTGAAAGTCTTAAACCCTTTTCTCTCTTTCCTTTTTAAATCTGAGGTTGAATGACTACAACCTTGGTCTCTAAAGCTCATTAGTAATACTACTTAATTTTTCTCATATACAAAATTTTATTAAAGACAACATAATGCAGAAAATACATTTTTGCATGAGCGGTATCTACTCTCATCTCCATCATTTGTCCGATGCTCGCTATTGCCCAATCAAGTGATGTTGATAGGTTCCTTATGTATAACATCAACACACTTACATGAGCTTTTGTTCAGCAAGTATGAAGTTTAACCTGTAAAATAAATTAAAGATCGTTTGATAAAAGTACGCATGATCATTTTATATCTACTTATTGACTCGTTTTATGCTTAATTATTTAAGCTTTATCTTATCTTACTGTTGGGTTAGGGGATCATACTGATTGGGTGTAATTCTCGAGAAGTTAAGGTTCACAAGGTCTCATCAACACCGAGATTATAAATATTGTAATCATCAGAGAGTTAAGAATTGTAAAGTCTTAACAATACTATGATCTTTTAAAACATTAAGCCTTACCATAGGTCGAGAGGTTAGTACAACACCCTTAATTTGTCTTATTTAGTCTCACTTGTCTTATTATGTATATGCAGTATATGACATGTTACTATATAGCACTATATACCAATACATAAACATGCTTAACTGAAAGTGAGTAAATAGTAATTTTAATACAGCATACATTACATATTATTCATGACCTAACTAGATGCTAACACATCATATCTTAGATAAATATATATGTCCTAATAGAATTATGGTAGGGTATATCATTGAACATGCATTTCATAATTTTAGAAATCATGTAAAAATATTTTATTTAAAAACTATTCATACTATAGGTGTGATTCTTATTTACCTATTTTAATGAAGTAGGCTTTCCCTATAAATCCTAAATTCTTTATCTTTCTATGGGAATCAATTCTATATAGAACGCCTATTGAGAGTGTGTGAGAAAAATCTATCTTATGCTATTTTAATTTTTTTTTAGCAAAATTGTAAGAATTCGATCATCCCCTTATATCATAATTCTTTTTTACTAAAGGATCATAAAATCACTATTTCCATTATAAGAATTAATTATTTTATTAAATCCACATAATATTTAAATTTTTCTTTAACTGCCATTAGTTCATATCAAAGTTAACAATTAATAAATTTAAAATAATTAATTAATTATCTGTCATCATTAAATCTATATGATCTCAACACACTAAATAAAACATATTCTTAATTCATTTAATGGGCTCATAATTGGTTCTAAGCCCATTAAGCCTAAAATTGATCATATGACGTCCTATACACTGTATTGTTGAAATTCTAATCAGAGCAGCCTTTTAGACTAAAACGGGCACTGGACCCATACCTAGCATCGTGGTACTAGGACTCTAGTGTATTGGGTTTTTATGACAGTTATTTTAGTGTCAAATTGAAAACTATGAAAGTTTATCCTTAGAAATTTCATCCATTTAACTTAAAGTTTTGAATAAAAATCACTCTATAAAATAATGCCTAAAATTGGTAACCCGCTAAATATTGGGCTTATATAGTATGTCTAGAACACTGTAATTTCTTAATTTGCAGAAAAATAAGATTCTATAATCAGGCGATTTTAGTTTATAAAAACTGGTATCGAAAGGCACTTTTTATGTTAGTTTTAGAAAGTTAATGTGAAATCATATGTTAAAGGTAGCTTTCTTTTAAATTTTTTTTATCTATAAAAATATTAATTGTTTTAAATATGTGACTTAATGATTTTCATCTTTGTTTTGAAATCCCAATTACCATCTTTTTGCATAATTATCTCCTAGTTAAACTTTGCAAATTTTTCGATTAAAAAAGTTTTGACTATTTTTACATATCCCAATTAAAGTGTATTTTAAAGATAGATTTTTATAAAACTTTCGTATACGAAAGTTTTTCATTTTGTTGAAAACTAAAACTTTTGTGTTTGGCAAAAATTGTAATTTAATTTTGAAATGACCAGAAACTTAAAAAATGTTTTCAACTCAAAAATATAGATTTTGGACAGTTTTGAAAAATTGCCCATAACTGTATTTTAGAGGCAGATTTTGGGAAAAGTTTCTTCAAGAAAATTGTTCACCCTCATCGAAATCTAAAACTTCATGGTTGGTGAAACGTGACATGCAGACCCAAATTAGTCCAAAAATGCCAAGATAATTCCAACACTCCAAAACTATTTTTTGCAGTTTTTCACAAAGTGCTTTAGGCAGTTTTGGGACTGTTTTGATGTAGTTTTTGGGACTGTTTTAGGCAGTCCATAAAAACTGCTTGGAAAGCCTATTCAGATTAAAAATTACATTTTTGCTAAGTCATAGGGTTTTGTTCAAAACATCAAAAATTAAAAGTTCTATGTATGGAAAATTTTTAAAAACTGACTCCAAGGCTTGAAAATTTTTTCATAAATCAAAACTTGCAAAAACATAGACCTATCATGCAACTACTAACTTTTAACATCACATACATGCATAAACTAAACTAACTAATGCATAAATATTTATTACAAATCATTTCCTCACCCAATCATCAAATCACTCATAAAATTGTAAACTTTAGCCTTAGAAAATATAAGGAAAAGTTTAGAATTCTTACCCATGATGACAACTTTTTGATAGGTGATCTAAAGCTACTAGCTCCTCATTTCTATCTTCTTGTATCAACACTAAATCACAAACTTAGCCATATAAAAATCTGAATTTGTTTGGTCTCAATACTAAGGCTATCTAAGTAAAATATTTTCTTTTCTTAGCTAGGAAAATAAGGAGAAAAGTGTGGAAATTACCTTAAAACCTCCTCTTTCTCCTTCTTCTATTCCTTACTTGTTCTTCTCCTTTTTTTTCTTTTTTGATGAGTGATCTTAGGGTTAAATGGCAATAAAATTTTATTAAGATTTGTGTAGAGGAAAACAGGTTATTGGGCAAGAAAATGGGAGAAAATTTTCTCAGGGGTACTTGTAGTGGGACTGATTTTTGGAAGGTGGAGAAGAAGTGGAAAATTTCTTGGTGAGACTTGAGCTTGATTTGTACCTGAATGGGAGAGATTAGGAGAAAAATAGTGAGGAAAATTTTGGAGAACCTCCTTTAGAGTGGTTGGCTTTAGGAGAGGTTTGGAGAGAAATGATGGCCAAAATGAGGTATTTTTATGGTTTACCTATTTATAGACCAAGGCTAATCTAATTGCTCCACCTAACTAATGCTTAATTTAGTTTCTAACTGACTTAGATGAGTTAAAACTTTGGCTTAGGGACCTTAAGTGTGGCACCAATCTTAAGTAGGGAAAGAGAGAAAAGATTGCATTTAATGCACTCCATGCCTCCCATGCTTTCATACTATTCATGTCATAACTTTGATTATTTATCCTACAAGACTTCCTTAATTCAAGGGTTACTATTTGTATCTTGTTCTTTCTTACAAGTTTCTCATAATTCTTTATACTATCAGTAATGACAAACTTAACTGACAAGAAATTTTAATATCTAACAGGTCTCTTCTATTTTTCATATACAATGACACGCCAACCACAACATGAAGCAATGTCAATAAAAGTTTAATCATGAATCGATTTTGACTATGTTGATTCTATAAATGTATTACAAGCTTAATAAAAACCTATACTTAGCTTTTCAGTATCTAGACTCAGTAATAACATAGTTTTTAACAGTGTCACTTTCTAAGTTCGTGTAGCATCTTCTACTAATATTGTTAGTCACGTAGCTCAAATTTTAAATTAATTAGCAATTAAGGATCTAATATGCGTTAGAGTGTTTTCCCGGTGTACTAGTAGCCCTATATTGTATTTGAAAATTTGTGCAATTTACATTATCAAGTAACATATAAATTGAAATTTCTTCCACCTTAAGTCGCGGTAGAATTTATCAACTAAATTATTAAATTACAAAAGTTAATAAATTAAACTTTAAAATTTACTGTAGAATTTTAGAATATTTATATTAATTCCATAAAACCTTTAGTCATAAAAATTCATACATAATGTTTCTAGGAAAATCCTTGAATTTAAATATGTAAACTACCTAATTTAATTCTAGGATTTTCTCAACCTTTCCTGAAATGGATTAAGTTCTTAGTGCTTGTAACATTAATTACTTGATTTTACTAATAATGAACTCTTTAAATTAAATAAGAGCTTACTAATTTCGTTTAATTGTGTTAAAGTGTCTATATGTATATCTTTAACTCAATACTTATACTTGAAATTATGATCTATAAAATCTAAGGTTTCTAGTTGATAAGTCCATTCATCTTTAACTTTAAGATGAAAGGCCTGTTGATCTTAAATGGCATTGAATACTACCAAATTCATTCTAATTATAAATGTATGGAAATTTATGTTACATCTCATATTAAGTGTTCGGGTTTTTCAAGAAAATCCTTGACTTAAATTTTTGAGTTCTATATAACATAATTAATTTAATGCTTAAATATCAAACTGAAGTCTTGCTCAGACTGTTAAAAAATTATTGACTTGTCTAAAATCAATCATTTTCTTAGATTTCGTGCTTTCTCATGAATATTTCTCATAATTCCTACCGAAACCTAAAGTTATAAGTTTTAAACATATTTTCCTACGGACTCAATGGCATAGTTATAGAAAAATCTTTAATTAATTATACTTATTAATTTCTAGATTTTTTTTGGGTCATTACAATATCCCCATATAAGCAACCTCATCATGCAAAAATCCTTGCTATTTCGAAATTCATAAACGAACTTTAATTTTCACCTTTCAATGACTATTCTAGCAAATTATGCAAATATATGCAAAAAAAAATTTTAATTTTATTTTGTGGCTTTTTTTTTTCCTGTTTGTGTCTACCGTAAATATTTTTAGTTAAATATTGTTTTTAGTGTTTACCGTAAGTAGCATCAGAGCAAGTGTTTTTTTAGTTAAATATGTAATTGTAATAGAAAATATTTTCTTGGTTGAAATTATAGTAAATATTTCTCAATTATATGTGATAATTTTTTTAGTTTACAAATTTCTTTAATGCATGGAAATGTTTCATGTCTAAAGCTTCAAAAACTAAAAAAGAAAGAGAGAGAGCGATAAAAATAAAAATATTATAATAATGAAAAACAAAATTGTGTGTGTGAAAAGAAAAATAAAGTAGCAAGAAGTAATAACTGTATGCAAATGATAGGAGCAATTTTGGAAATATAGGAGCTTGTAATAAGTAAATTTAGTTATTTTAAAATTATATAGAGTGTGTTTTTAGAAGGGAGTATGGTGTGCTAAAAAGGGTATGCAAACGCTTTTATTTTTTTTTTATTTTTTTATTTTTCATTTTTTATTTCTTATTTTTCATTTTTTTATTATTATTATTTTTTTTTTTTTTTTTTTTTTGTGCTAAATGATAATTTCATACCAATGAACAAAGGACGAAGCCTACAAACAAAGGGAAGAACCTTGACAGCACAAGAACCGAACAGAAACAAAGCAAACTACAAAGGAAACCACATGACAGAAAACAAAAAGGAAACAAGGCCAAAATAAAGGCCTAGTTCAGAGGCGTAGGGTTTTACTCTTCCTCATCAGATAACACTAACTCCTACCAAAAACAAACTAGATCTATTAAAACAGTTTTACCACTTTGCAAGATTGTGAGCCACATCATTTGAGTTTCTCCCAATCCAACTGAACTCCACTACTTCAAAACGAGATTTCAGCACAACACACTCAATATGGATATCCTGCAAACGCCAACGCAGCTTATAATTGCAAAGTCTTTGCGAACAAGTCCGCTCTTTATGGCCAAAGCCACCACGACCAAAGGTCCGTAGGAAGCACCTTTTGCGATCCTAAGGCAATCATTGAACCTTTGTAGTTGCGAATGACGAAAGAAGTAATAGATTCGGTAGTTGTGATTGCTGCATCCAAGTTGATCATGTACCAATCCGGAGGAGGGGGAGACCGGGCTGCGAGGCAATGATCATTATGCTGCAGATTCTTTATCACCTACCGGTGTGAATTGGCTTGTAATGGAATAGCCCTGAACACTTTGATTCAGTTGAAGGTCTTCTGCTGATGGATTACTTTGTTCCTTGTCTTCCAAATTAGCTCCAGCACGTACTTTGTTCCTTGTCTTCCAAATTAGCTCCAGCACGCTTGAGGCAAAGAAAAGGAAATCATCTCCCAAGTTAAGGCCGTGTTCGTCTAAGAAAATCACCTTGAGAAAATCTTTTAGAGAGGAACGGTTGAGAAGGTCAGTTTTGAGACACCAGCAAAGCAATATAGAATAGTAGTTGTAGGTTTTGATATAGCAGTAAATTTCCAGTCTTATACTTAAAGTTGAGGTTTAGAGACGGAACATCCTCTCCCAAAAAAAATAAATAAATAAATATAGAGTTAGAAGAAAATGCTTGACTTTGGGCGTTAAACCATGACCGGCTCCGTAGATTTTAGAACTCTAAGCTAACTTTTTAAAAGGAGCTTTTTCGGAATAAATTTTTTTCTTGAAATTAGAGAAAAAAAATCTTAATATCATTCAATAACAAAGCAACCATTGAACAGAAAAACAACCAAAAGAAAACTACATCAAAGTCAATAAACAAGTTTCTCATTTAAAAAAATAAGCAAGCTTCTACACTTAACCATTGTGGGCAACCAATGATGAGCTTTTTTCAATCCATAAATCATGAGAAGATAACAAAATAAACAAAAAAGACATAAAAATAAAACATTTATTCAAAAATTTATTTTCTTACCTTTTGGTAAGCAAAAGTATTAACCTGGAGATTTTGTTAAATACATGATTTTTTCAATTTTACGTTTATAATTTTTTCTACAGTACTTTATTATTTTTTTAAATGGCATTGCAATTAAGTTAAAAATGATGTTATTTTTTAAATGACGTTAGCATTTATTTTTGTTAGCAAATTTATTTTTCTGTTTTTAATTTTTTTAAAGAAAAAATTTAAATTTTTGATTGGCAAAGTTACCCTAGAAAATCTCAAAATGATTTAATGTTCCAAAAAAATTGCTCCTCAACAACGGCTGTTTTCTTTAGAGAGGTTAGTGCTTTAAAGGCAATAACATAATAAAAAAAATTATTTATTTTTTCAATTTTTAAAATAAAAACAATTTAAATAAATCTATTTTTTAGGAAAAAAAATTTAGAGGATCCTAA
This sequence comes from Artocarpus hirsutus, assembly GCA_946598075.1. Taxonomy (NCBI): domain Eukaryota; kingdom Viridiplantae; phylum Streptophyta; class Magnoliopsida; order Rosales; family Moraceae; genus Artocarpus; species Artocarpus hirsutus. The sequence continues at coordinate 3,128 of CAMOHE010029761.1, read as the reverse complement.
AATTTGAGGCCTTAAGCCGTTGGTTAACCTACTTAGAGGTTAAGCCAGCATTGGTTTCAACAACACTAAAAGTTACCGAAAGCAGACCTCTTAAAAAATACAAATATACCATTTGCCAATCACAAACTTGTCTTCCCGTAATATCTGAAGTGAACGATGTACCTACTGATTCCTCGCAATAGCTGTAGAGAATCAACTTGTTGGGAGGGTAGGTTACACAAAAAATTTCAATTTGAGAAATTTTCTTTCATCTCCGAATCACATGACAACTTAAAAAAGGACGATTATTATGCTTAACAACTACCTCCTAATCTTTATTTTAATGCCAATAATTTCAAACGCACCTTGGAGAAATCTTGACCCAGTCATGGCACCGAAATTCCCCAAAAGAAAGAAGAAAGGAAAGAAAAATTATTTCTTAATCAAGGAAAAGCAAAAGCAATGGGTGTGTGAATTTAAAATGGAGGAGCACTACGCAGAGAAGCCCTTACAATTGTCCTGGGTCCCAATTGCGCAGATAAGGGATATTCTTTTTTAATTATTATGGGGTGTTTGGAAGGGTGGTGGGAACCAGTGGCTAAATCCGCTTTTACTGTAGCACGTGAGATTTTTAAACTGTAGTATTTTTTTTATTGTTACTATAACATATAAAAATTTTATACTATTTATAACTGAATTTATGATGAAAATTATGATTTTCATCACCCAACTAAACAGGAATTACTATTTTTTTCTTCTTTTTAAGGTCCTTTTTTTCCGCCTAAAAGATGGATTTGTGAATTCTATGACTAGGGAAAAGACGGAGACCGTATGCTCTGTAAATGTCAAAAAGGTTCCCAAGGACCTCAATTTTTTCCGCCTGGAAGAATGACCAGTGGTGGGCATTGGATAAGGGATCACGCGTCTTGTTTTATTGACCCCCTTTGAACAACGTTCCCCCAATTCAGCGGCGTCAAGTTTGAAAATTAACGCGTTGAACACGTCACCCTTCTTTTAAGAAGAGTTTAGAAAATCACTTTTGTATTTGAAGTTTAACTATAAATTGAGGCAATTTTTCCAATAAAAAGCAAAAAGAATATCTATAGATAGAGATGTCCTTCAACAGACAGATGAGTACAAAAAGAAATATTTTTTATTAAATCTAATAATTTTAAAACATACATCGTATAAATTACCTTCCGATAAGCATCTCAAGTTGTAACTTCAAGTGTAAAAACAAGGTTTAAAATTAAATTAACCGTAATTTCATTCCTATTTTACTTTAAGGTTTTGAGTTCAAATCCCTAATCTTCATCTAAGGAAATGTACCAATTACTTAGTAGAAGCTGTATCAGCTTGAAAAATTGATTCCATAGGATATGAAAAATTTAACTTCAACCGTGAAGAAGAAAAACGAAAAATAAATAAATAAATAAACAGACCCTAAATGTTAATTTTGGGGTATTTTGGAACATAAAATGGAGAATTATATTATAGGAAGAAATAAATGGTCGGGTTGACACGTCAGAAAGGATAAACCTGAAATCGGCTCTAAAAGAAACCCCGACAGTGTGTCTGTGACGTGGCGTGCATATTTGGATAAAAACTGACAGACCAAACCTCTTTTGCCACGTGGTGTCTCCAAGCCAAATTTCCCAATCTAAAGAAAAGTGCTTTTCTAGAGAGAGAAACAAAAAAAGACAGACAGATAGAGAGAGATAGAAAGAGCTCGATTTCTTAAACGGCAGGCAAACATCCTCCAAGGCAAGGACCCCAGCACAGGAGTCACTGAGAATAAAAAATTAAAAAAATAATACAACTGAAAAAAAAAAGATATTAATAATTTATTTTATTAATAGTATTTTTTTTTTTTTTTTGGAATTTTGGGGTTGGCCTTTGGAAGGGGCCAGGAATTGAAACTCTGTTGAGGGTGAAATTACAATAAGGCCCATTTCCGTTGGTCGATAGTCCCACATGGGGTTGGTGTCTCCACGTGCAAGTTTCTCGTTGTCTTGACTGTTCAGTGAGTCAGCCAGACATCCCCGTATTCATCTTATCTTCTAAACTTCCTCTTTTGGATTTTTCCTCTCTCTTTTTTTTTTTTTTTTTTTGAGGAACTCTCTTATTTCTCTTTTTAAATGGATTCTTGTAATTTTATTTAGATATGACAGTAATGTATGACAATCCATTAATGGTGTATAGCATTTTGCGTAGTAAAAGGAAGTCGGTATGAAGTCTTTAATCGGTGTGATGTTCCAATTTTGGGCTTTATGTTGTTTTCCAATTATTCAACAAAGCAATTTACTTTTCTTTTTTTTTTTTGGGGGGGGCCTACGAAATTACTTCTCTTTTGAAGCACCTGCTTCATACCCGGAATTTGCGACTAATAATGTTTCTAGTATGTATATGAAAACGTACAAAGTGGTTACTATAAAATCATATTTAACTTTACTTAAAAAGGTGAAGAACGTGAATCCTTGACCTTTAAGTTAAAAATAAATACACGAACAATATTTTCTAATATTAAGAACTAGCCACCATTAGAACCAGAGTTAGGTTTGTTGAATCTTAATTGGCCCACATAGAGGGAGGACAGTTTTTCAAAAAAAAAAAACAAAAAACTGTCCCTCAACTGCAATAATCGTGTGATGGCCACGGTTAATAAAGCAACCCGTGTTTTGGTTCTTGGACACACAATTCAAATAAAACCTACACCATCAAAAGATGATTGTGAGTGTTCAAAAAAATCAAAAACTTAACAGTGTAAAATTTGGGCAAAATAACAAAGGAAGAAGAAGAACAATGGCTGAAGGTACTATGATTCATTCATGCTTCCGCTTTTGTGTTTTTTAAGTCGTTTTAATTGTCCAAAAATGACTAACAAGGTACACTCTCTCATTCTCTTTTATATTTCTGTTCGTATTTTTATTTCAAACATTGACAATTTTCATATAAGAGGACATCATCCACAATTTCCCTCACCCATAATTCTTTTTTTTTTCTCTTTTTTTCATATATTTTGTGATTTTAATATTTTACTATGATTTAAGATGAATATTCACTTAAAACTCAAGACATGTTTACCAAACCACCACAATAAAATATAATAAAAAATCCTGCATTTAGGAAGGAAATTAAAATAAATAAAT